>JANHOG010000525.1:0-14947 GCA_027627325.1 Phlebia brevispora
TTTAGGCCGCCACGCATGTTCCAGCTGCCTTCAGCCACCGCCACGCAGTTGTTCCCGCCAGGCTTATATTCGATCGTGGGCGGCGGTAAGACGCGCCCCGTGGTGACAGCCATGTCTTCATCGACAGCTAGATTGAAACTGTCCAACATGCCGCCGGAGGTAGCAGTCAAGCGTAGAAGTTGGAGACCCTCCTCCGTGATAGACTTCGCGTTTTCCGCAGGAGTTCTGCAAGCGACGCCGATCATCTTCCTTGCGGCGTCCGCGCTAAGTTCATCCTTGAAGGTCTGGTTGGGAGGCACATAGCATATTTCCGCCGGCAGGTACTGAGGCTTGTTTTTATATCTGCTTACGTTGAGAACGGGAAGATCTGGGTACTTCAACTTCCCATATTCTACAAAAATCACAAGAAGCAATCAGATTATATTCACCATGAAAGAACCTGTGAGCCTTACTCTGTCTGAAGTAATTCTCAACCGTCACCTGCCCTCCAAGTTCCTTGCAGTAGAAGGATGCCTGTCGTGCAGTTTTGAACTCGACAGCAGTGATTGGGCGGGTCTTCCGATAGCCAAGGTGTGTTGTCTCGACTCTGAGTCCTACTAGGAACTCATATGAGACACGCCGTCCTCTGTTATCGGCTTCAAGACGCCGCATCTCTTCGGCAAGGTTCCCGGAGATACTGTAAAATGCAGCGAAGGAGACGTTGACGTTCACCATGAGTGTCTTGAACGTCGGGCGTACAGACATGAAGTATCCTCGCCTGGCTTCAAGCCCTATGGCCAGGGGAGTTGCTTCAACGGTAGGAAAGAAGTACTTATTTTGACCGACGGACACAGCGTTGTTCTTCAGAGCTTGCCGCCGGAAGACAAGATTAAGGGCAGATATGAAAGGTCCGACTGGATATCCCCTATCTCGCCCTGTCAAGTACCTGAAAGGTAAAAATCCTGTTGTCAGCAGGACGGGCGAAAGACAAGGAAGAAATGAACATACGGAACAATGTCATCAGTGTTAAATGTGGATCTTGGCTTGATTTCCACCACATACTCTCCATGCGCCTCATTATCTCCCTCTCCGGCGTAGTGGACGGAAATTGAGAGCGGGGCGGGCAGCTGTTGAGACGAAACCAGATGTCCCGACTCATCGTGTACCATATAGTCCGCATAAGGCGCGCATTGCGGGCTGCTCTCAAGCAGTTCGAAAATGCGCGCCTTTGTCGCACTATCCAGCTTGCGTTCTCTGTTCCCATCATCGCCCTCGGGGCCAGCCCTAGCCTTTCCCTTCCCTTTACCCTTTCCCTTCGACTTCCCTTTGTCGCTGTCGTCCTTGCGCTGGATGGTCACCGTGTATTCATAGATCGGCATGCCTTTGGGAAGCTTGAGGGCAAGGAAATTTGAACGCAGACTGACTTCCTTTCCCAGTGTGCCGAATCCGGGCCTGAGGGGCATACGCGGATCCAGCTGCGCCTGCTTGAACGACGACACAAGTGTGTCCAAGTCTCCTAAACGTGCATCTGGCACTGCACGCTTGCCCTCTAAGAAGACTTCAGTTGGTTCATTCGGTCCATGGCCTCTTCCGCGGCCAGTACCACGGCTGTGATCACCGGGACGAGCCCTAGAGTGAGATCCTCCCCCTCTTCTTTCATCTTGACTGCGTCCAAAGCCCCTTGCATCTCCACGACCTCTATGAGATGGACCGCCGCGTTGGTCTGGTCCTCCCCGCTGAGGGCCGCGACCTCTGAAACTTCGACGGGGGTTGCTCATTAGGGACTACTTCGCAGTGAGTGAGGATCGAATTTTGATATTTTTGAAGTTACTTGAATTAATATCGTAGTAGAAAGATTTTCTCGTATATCGCTCTAGCGAATTACAATGTAGTCTTTACGCAAAGGCGGAAGTGCAAGTTGAAGATGAAAGACTGCGCGTACCAACCTCCGAGCTTGCGGACGCCACCCGTTCTTACGTAATCTATCGAATCCACAGCTCCGTCGGAGTCGTTGATCTCAACTGGCAACGTTCTATGGCGAGCGCTGACTCGGAGTAGCCCTTGCATGTTGTATAATGCATCAGCAAGCGTGCATAAAACTGAGTTGCACTGCCAATCCTACTTGCATCTTCATATTGCATACGTACCAGTGTACATCAGTAAAATGTGCAGCGCCTGTCATCGGACGCTTCTGGGAGCGAAAAGAAAGACTTACCACGGTTGATGCACCAGTCGTAGATTTTGATTGACATCCAGTTATGAGCAGTATGTGCCATATGCATCTGAGAAAAATAAGAATGACTTACAGTTCGTGCCATGTAGGGAGGTGCAACCTTGCTTCTGTAGGCTGATTTAGACCTTTCTGCGAGATGAGAGTCTGCGCCCATTTGAAGCGCTCTGTAGCGCTTTCTGACGGCTCTGAAGCTTCTGTATTGACGCTTACAGAAGCTTTGAAGGTTTACTGATGTACGGAACCAGTGATTCATCAAGCTGTTCAGGTAAAGCGACTCCTCTCGCTCTTATGCCTCTCATGATGGCTAACGGTGTGCAGAAGCCACTAGCATGCCGGGTTTCCTACCCTTTAGCCTCTACATCACAAACCCTGCCGTCAGCAGTTTGATGTGTTGCCTGCAGGCTGTGATATATATCGGTTAGTTGTATGAATTTTCTGGCGTATGTCCGTGGCCGTATCAGCACGGGAAGTTTTCGTGACCCTCAACACCCTCTGTTCCACAGGTTTCGGATACTTCTCGAAGTGCCCGCATAGCATGGATGGTGTATCCACCTTCGCGTGGGCAAATTTCGCCGCTATTTCTCAGCTTGCTCCGATACCGTGAGCGCCCTCAAAGCTGTTTGAAACTACAAGATGCAGGTCTTCACCCTCTCTGATTCTTATCACACACAAAATCCTGGCACTCATATCCGAGTGTCCGCTCACTATACCATGAAATTTGTTCCTTCGATCTCGCTCGTATTTTCCCTTATATCGGTCGCTCCGATGTTTGTCGTTGCGCATCAGTAAACCTTCAAAGCTTCTGTAAGCGTCAATACAGAAGCTTCAGAGCCGTCACACCGCAGACAGCACCGAATATCCCGGCCGGGGATATCGTGGTGGTAATTTGAATATGATACTTAGAATATCCCAATACGGGATATTATTGACTACAATTTTAAGTATAACTCAGAAATATTAATAAATAACTAAAGTTATTAGCAAATAAGTTAAAATATTAGCAAATAATATCCCGTATTGGAATATTTTAAGTATGATATTCAAATTACCACCACGATATCCCCGGCCGGGATATCCGGTGCCGTCTGCGGTGTCAGAAAGCGCTACAGAGCGCTTCAAATGGGCGCAGACTCTCATCTCGCAGAAAGGTCTAAATCAGCCTACAGAAGCAAGGTTGCACCTCCCTACATGGCACGAACTGTAAGTCATTCTTATTTTTCTCAGATGCATATGGCACATACTGCTCATAACTGGATGTCAATCAAAATCTACGACTGGTGCATCAACCGTGGTAAGTCTTTCTTTTCGCTCCCAGAAGCGTCCGATGACAGGCGCTGCACATTTTACTGATGCGGCTGACGATTATAATGTTGCTGCTTGTACGTCCTGCATATACGGATTACTTTCAAGCACCATTCAACTTAGGCTGATACGCTTGTGTCTACTAGTATCGGGCGAGAACTGTACCGGCCACGCAGTGGCTGGTGCCACAGGTAGTCTACCCCGATCTTGGTTGTGTTGCTAGCGTTGGCGGTCAGACGCTGGATGTTTTCGCGCTTGCCGGAGGCTGCGTTCTGGCATCGTACACCAATCAGTGGTGCTCCGCCGTAGGCACTGCTGAAGTCCTCCACGGCCCGGTCGCCAATAGCTGCGTCGAAGTGATGGGAGGATTCAACTCATTCGATATTGTTTGTTAGGTGGCCTACGCTTTACTTGGTGAGTGTTCTAGTTGGTGTACAAGATATCATGATCAACAGTCTATTTTTCCAGCTTCAGGCGCGCACCAAATCGTCTGAGATGATCAATAGTACTAAATATACATCTCATGTTAGATCTATTCGAAAAACACACACATTTGCGCGGAGTAAGGATGTACGGCTATATATCAATGCGCTCGCGTTCACGAAGCAGCTTGTTATGATTGCAGCGCGGCGATCTCTGAAGTAGTGAAGGTATCGAGCGTGATAGTAGAGTAGTTGTAACACTGCAAAGCCGGTAGTGGGAGGGAAAGCTGTCAGTATCCCCATGAGACTCTCACTATGTTCGGAGATGATATTCGTGACCTAGCCCTAGAGATGCTATCTTTCTCATGGGCCACTTATGCGCCGCGTTGACGGCAGTGCACTTGAGAGACTTGTCTGGTGGGAAATAAGCGCGAAAACTTCTCTCACAACATGAATTGTACCTCCTCCCCCAGTTCATCAAGTTCGATGATACTAGTGACTGCACTTCGCAAACACGGCCTGAAGTCAGTCACATGTCTTCTGTAGAGTGAACAAAATACTTACTGATTGGCCTGGTGGCGATACTCGTATCTTCTTCCTTACGGTGTTCGCAGAGAGATACTCGAATGAGTATAGAGGTAGGTACGAGTGTCTTGACAAGGAACAGTGAGTTCGGCTATCCATCCAACACAGACGGATATATACTCACGTCAACCTGAGCAAGTACAGCTATCACGATGGCACCAATTTCCTTCTTCGCAGCGTAAAACGCCAGGAGGATGAGTGCGAGCGAGCACAGTATAGAGCCAGATTCGATAATGGCCCAAATGATAGTTATAGTGCGTCTTCTGTGTCTGTGACGGCGCGAGACACAAGCGGTCGAGATGCGAGTCGTCCAAATCTTGTATGCGAGGAGAAAGGATACCAGGGTTTGAATTATAATAGATAATGACCAAGCGGAAAAGGCCCATCGTTGCAAGCTTAGCTCTAGAAGCTCTTTCCGCGTACGAGCGAGCGATAGCTTGGCTACGTTCTCGAATCCGCAGACTGTTAGATGGTGAGATGGAAATATTCGGCATAACTAGATATCACTCAA
This sequence comes from Phlebia brevispora, assembly GCA_027627325.1. Classification (NCBI taxonomy): domain Eukaryota; kingdom Fungi; phylum Basidiomycota; class Agaricomycetes; order Polyporales; family Meruliaceae; genus Phlebicolorata; species Phlebicolorata brevispora. The sequence goes on from JANHOG010000525.1 coordinate 5,033, forward strand.
TTGCTCACCAGCAGAAGTAACAAGAAAAACGACCTACCGAAAGTGAGAAACGGAGGTGCACAGAATGATACCTAGCTTACGAAGGGTATACACAGCATGTAGTTCTTGTTCCATACGACGTACAGACGCCATATCTAATTGTCTAAGCTTTCAGCTATGTGTTTAAGGTGCTCTTAAACGATTACTGACCAGCAAACCATCGGCTATCAAGTTCTGTAATGCATGGCTCGTATTAAAGCATCCCTGCAGCGTAGACTGAGACGCTTACATTCACATAAAACAAAATAATCTGCGCAAGATGGGCAGGGGTCGCTTGATCGCCGTAGTAGGCATTCCGGTCCGAAGATACGATGAGCCCGTCCATGGCCATGCGAAGGCATGTTGCAACATGAGCCGTGGCTATCGCGATCTGTATGAGGGCTACAAATAGAAAAACACTGGTTGAGGGTCTTCAGCTAACAGCGCTTCTGGATGTCGAGTTACTTATACACCCACCGGTTACGGACGGCGTTGAGACTTTGTCTCGCCAGGATCTTCACAAGAGCTATAGATAATATAGCGCTAGGCCATGTCAGGACCTAGTATTGAAACCGCAGTGACACGCACTTGCAACCTGCACAGCCGTAAGTCGATCAGTAGTTTCGAAACATGGCGACAAGGCTGCGCGTACCGTACAAGACCGCGGTGATCCAAGCAATAAGTAGACCCTGCATCGGCAGGGAGATATCATTGAACATCTGGGGGATCCTGCCCCAAGAGTGCAAGATGGGCTGGACGTCGCTTGTAAGAATGGGAGGGCAGGGAGCATCAACCCAGCGTTTTCAGCCTCAGGCTTGCCCATGCTTGCCGTCAAGTTAGCTCGCCTGGATTCAGCAGCTGGTATCCCATCCGAGGTGCCATAATTGATTCATTCCAATGATGATGAGCGCCGCTGGACCGTGGACTTGAAACTCGGGTGGCACGAACGCAACTTAAAGACTAGGTGCACAGAATGTTTCTTAAGCTCCGCGTACACCTTCCGTCTCGTAAAAATAGATCTCTGGCGGTTGCCCCAGTTTTCTCTGGCAGCATAAGTGACCAAAGATGTATAATCGAGGAGCATGTTCCTGAACTCACCGAACACTCCTACCTGCAGTTTCACGAGAACCGGCCACGATCCGACGGGTCAAAATCAGATGGTGGCGTCTCCGTTTTCCATCTTCTCGCGGATGCTGCGCACATGAGACATTTTTCTTGAGGTCGAACAAACTCTGGTATGAATTCCGCGCACCGCGAAGGCGTTCTGTATATGAGTATACCTCCGTCATTGTGTGACTGTACTAAGTAGCGGCGACGGGATTGTGCGAGCTGCCAGTGAACGTGTCCCCGAGCGCTTTGTATTTTGCTTATGTAAGATGCGTTAGACATTTTTGGAAACCCCTTGATGCCAGTGATGGGATACGGCTGACGAGCGTCGCGACGAAGGTCGACATCGACCACGATGTGATGACCGAGAGGTTGCTCAATCGTTCCAGTGAGTCTGAATGAAGCCTTGTATTAATGCCGTTATCTTCTGGATTAAATTTTCTCAGTGCATCCGGGCGCCGAACGGGCCAACGAGAGGAGAAGCGATATTCCCTCTCTTACCATATTTCAAGTCATCTCAGAATGCAGTAAGAGAGCTGAGTGGTCTAGGAACGTGTTATCAACTACCCTGAATCACCTTCAAAGCTCGGTTGTCTTCCGTCATTGTCCTGCATCTACGAACTAGCTTCCGCCGCGCATTCATCCACTGGATCAAATCCATTCCTCGACACGCTACGTAGGTGGTTACCGAGTCAACTTTCATTACGGCGGCCATACAAGGGCTGTCATAAGAAAGCTGGTGAGCTACGGGCTTGTGACTCCGTAAGCTGGTCTACGCACACGCTCGACACTGCGGTTATTCATTGTGATAATTAGTGGACCTAATTTTAGTTCACTGTCATATATGACATCTCGGCATGGAACTGAGAATGATGGTTCTCGATAGAGTCATGGTGGGTGTCCTCTTTCAGCCCTGCGTGCGATTGTCGTCTAACAGCGTAGTGCGTAGGCGTTAAGTCCTTCAGCGCTCATCTTTCACTGCTTTGCGTACTGGTCCAGTGATCGTAATTTTGACTACATCTCAATGTGACAACCATTCCGTGGTCCACAGCATTGGTGCACTTTGGCACAGTGACGGATACCGCCATTATATGACTTCGATGCCTGCCGTCTCGCAAGAGCTTCTACGTAGTCTACACGCTGGAACGCAGTGGTTCCCCGCAATCCGTCGCTTTCGCACTATGCATGTCAGCTTTACACGGTCTTCAGGGCATCTCGGTACGCTAGAGCTGATTGTAGAAGCGCCTCATCATGCTGACGTTGCTTAGAAGAATTATCGCTGTTTGGCATCGTTTACAACTTCCGTGCACCGACGACATGGAAACACATGGCATATGGTATGGTCTCGATGGATGTCCTACTCCAGCCACCAGACCGGCGTAGCACTTGCATCGGGAGCTCCCCATTCACTAATGGAACGATATACTGCTCCGTTTGCCGAAGACATTTGAGCTAGTGGCGCCGTTTTAGTGCCTGGTAAGCACGCAGAAACATCTGGATTTGCTATGCCCCGGCTTACCGAATTTTTGCACGCAATAGTAGTTAGGCTGCCGGGGACGCGTCGAGAGTGTCAAGTAGAGAACGTTACAACAGGTTGTAAGTGATGACTGCTCCCACTTCGTATTCTGACTTCCCCCCTAGTTCGGGCTATATCTTGCACCAGCACTCGGGTTCTTGGAGTAATATTCGATGAAGAAACAAAATTCGCTTTCAGAAAAATGCTTCCACGCCAATGTTTGATTATATGCCGTCGTGTTGAGATAGTAGCAACGGGTCCTATCAAAGAGGTAGGCGCCATCTCCCGTTCAGATGCATCAGAAAACTCATGAGACCAGCGCGAATTGCCTACGCTTCAGAAACCGAAAGTGTACGGCCCCTAGGCATATCGGAGGTTAAGAGACGTGTGAAGATGGTATGTCAGTGACGGTACCTGGAAGTGTCAGTGAGGCATGCTTTGATTATTCAACTTAATCTCGTTGAATCTGGTCTGGGGTGGGAAATTGAGGCGCAGGAACGAGATGTCTTTGTCCGCGCCACACTGACTAACATCTGATGAGTGGGCTCATGGAAGTACGGACGCGTGGACAACCACGCCCTACGCGGTCTGTGAGGTATTATTGCTAACCTCTGCAGCTAACTGCCGAAGCGAAAATTCCGAGGCTCGCAGGGTGTTATTACGAGCCCCGGCACTGCGATGCACTACACCAACGGAATGAAGCCGCAGTACAAAAGAAAATATGGGAGAATGGTGTGTGACATCGATTTCACATGTCCTGCAATGATCCACAATGCTAGGAGCTCAGGTAAGCGTGAAGGTAGTTTAACCTGTGTAGAGCTCACACACTTTGAAGGTAGAATGGATACGGAGCAGTCCAAATGCTCCGATAGCAATGCGCTCCGGGTCGTCGTGAGACGTATCGGGCAATATACGATTCTCGCACACCAGTCTGTGCTAGCAGCAACTGAGCGCGGACTGCAATGCTCTGGACACCAAAGGGGCAACGGCGATGACGTTTGAAGCAGAACCCGCGGACCCGCGTACCTGTGGACAACAGGTGCCGAGGCGCTAATGTTGTTTGGTGTGCGTCTTCATCCTTCCATCACGTTTTCGACTGTCTTTCCATGATGCAAAGAGGCTTCTGTACATCCCTTCCTTTCAAGAGCCAGGGTCCTGTTTGCAACGAGCTAACGTGCTTCTTTCTGACGCTTCCGGGTGAACAATTAGAACGACTCTCTTCTATGGAAGGTATACTGCTGACCAGAGCTTTTGACAGTGCTGGTGTATTTTCACACACTGTGTGCACAGTAATGCCGGCCTTCAACACAGGCTCGCTTCGAAACTGGCATGTCATTCGGATTCAGATACCGGACGGAGCACTCAACTCCGTGCGCAAACAATCCCAGAGCTATGGAGGCACAGGCAGAAGTTTGACACTTTGGTGCGTGACTGAGTCGGGACAGGTGTTTACAGGTGACACGAACTTAGCGGTAACGCTCTTAGTTTGTCTTACGATCCTCGAAAATTCTTCACTGATGCGCCTTCCAGGCAACAGATGTGTGAATGCTGCATAGCCCTCTCCATGTCATCCTCAAGCCGCATGTTCGAATATGGCGGGTGCAGAATCTACACGCCCGTTCCGCCTAAAACTGATAGCAATGCGAATTGTCCGACTGGGTGCCTCCGGAGCACCGACACAAGCTGCATTACACTTCGTCCGCTGCATGATGGCTAGCAGCACATGCAATGTTGATGCTGCTTGATCTACAGCGAACACAGGAACCAGGCGAGCTATATTACCCGAGCGCTACATCTACGGAGCAAACATCAATTAACTCCACTGCGCTGTTGTGGCCGAAAGGCGCCTCACACCCCCGCCTCGCTCGGGCGTTGTGCAGGCACCGCTGATGTAACCTGTGCAAGCGCAGGTCCCAACAGTACGATCACATCAATTGTCGGTTTACGCGATTAATCAGTTTTGATTGACACGGCTATGCGCCTCCTCGCGTTTTACCTTGGCACGCCTCGGCAAGTACACCTCAGGACGCGCTATGGAACGCGGTTACTGCCTCCCAAACAGGCTACTGCGTCGGACCTTTAGTCCGCACTGTGTATTGATACGCCTGCAGAGCTCGTCGTCACCGTATGCACTGGTTATATATAAGGTGGGGGGTTGAGGCATTTTTTTTCTTCACCACCTTCACTTCCCTCCTTCTCCCCATCGGCGCAGTCTACTTCGTCCTCGGGTTAATATGACTTTCTCTTCTTTAATAAGCTTTGTTACTCTTTCTCTTGCAGCGGCGGTTTCTGCTTCATCGAGCCTTGGCCCCGTCACTGACCTGCACATTGTCAACAAGTGGACGAACCTCGATGGGTTTGGTCGATATGGAGTCCTCGCTGAGGGTCAATTCCCCGGCCCACTCATCACGTCTCAGAAGGTGATTTCTCTCGTCGAGCACACACAATAGCAGTGAGCTGACCGTTAACAACCTATAGGGACAAGGCTTCCAGATCAATGTCATTGATGAACTAACAAACGCCACTATGCTCAAATCCACTAGTATCGTGAGTCTATCTGGTTGTACGCGCCTAAGATCCCGCTCACGCGTTCGAAATATAGCACTGGCATGGATTATTCCAGCATGGCACAAATTGGGCTGATGGCGTCTCATTCGTGACACAATGCCCCATCACTACTGGTGACTCGTTCCTGTACGAATTCAATCCGACAGGTCAAGCCGGTAAGCTTATACGGCACTAATTCTTGATTTGGATGCATATTGATTGCGATGCAGGTACCTACTGGTATCACAGCCACTTGTCGACTCAGTACTGCGACGGTCTCCGCGGGCCATTGGTCATCTACGATCCCAACGATCCCTACAAAAACCTCTATGACGTGGATAATGGTCAGTGAAATTGATATTGTCTTTCGCCTGACGGTTCTCTAAGGAGGGTCCTGCAATTCTGTAGAGGATACCATCATCACATTAGCCGACTGGTACCACGAGGCTGGGCTCAATATTCCCTTCCCTCCGTAAGTCGCGCGCTCCCGCTGTAGCTTCTATGTACTTACCTAGATTGTTGCAGAGCGGCTGATTCGACTCTTATCAACGGCCAAGGGCGATACATCAATGGGCCGGCGACGCCGTTGTCTGTCATCACTGTTCAGCATGGCAAGCGGTATGCTTCCCTCTGTGTAGGGTTAGAGAACGTGAAACTAACAGATCTTTCAGCTATCGCATGAGGTTGATCAACATGGCCTGCGACCCGAACTACATTTTCTCCATCGACAACCACGACATGACCATTATCGAGGCTGATGGTGTCAATCACGACCCTGTCGACGTTAACGCCGTACAGATCTTTGTTGGCCAGCGTTATTCATTCATCGTGAGTTTCAGGAGGTACCTGGACGACCAACGGCATGCTGACTAGCTCCTTCCAGCTCGATGCGACTCAACCCGTCGGCAACTACTGGATTCGCGCATTCCCTGACCAGGCGAGTCTGCAGACGTACAACAACAGCATGAACCTCGCTATCCTCCGCTACGTCGGCGCCCCTAACGAGGACCCCACGACTGAGCAGCAGTCTCAGCAGAACTTGCTCCAGGAGACTGACTTGCATCCTCTCGTAAATCCCGCAGCTGTATGTCTTCCTGCGTCTTCACTAAGCTCAGCTCACTAATACATATTGCAGCCTGGAAAACCATACCTTGGTGGCGCAGATATGGTCATCCCGCTCAACCTTACTTTCGTATGTTGCCATATTCAAAGAAGCGTGAAGTCATGGACTAATGGATCTATAGGATCTTGACCTCTTGACCTTCTTCATCAACAACGCGACCTTTACGCCGCCTAATGTCCCTGTGCTACTCCAAATTCTCAGCGGTGCGAAGTCTGCTCAGGAACTGCTTCCTCCGGGCAGTGTGTACAGTCTGCCCAAGAACGCCGTCATCGAAATTATTATCCCTCCTGGAAATGCTCCTGGCGGTCCTCATCCTTTCCATTTGCACGGAGTGAGCACAACTAAGTCTAACACACAGTACATTGCTAATGCAACACACAGCACACTTTCAGCGTCATTCGTAGCGCCGGCAGCTCCACGTACAACTATGTGAACCCTCCCCAACGCGATGTCGTCAGCATTGGTACTGGTGTAAACGACTCGGTCACCATTCGCTTCACGGTACGCTTGCGTCTTCCGGCAGTCGAACAGGATGCTTACGGACATTGTATCACAGACGGATAACCCCGGCCCCTGGTTCTTGCATTGTCATATTGACTGGCACTTGCAGGCCGGCCTTGCCGTTGTCATGGCAGAGGATATTGCAGATATCAAATCAGCTAATCCAGTCCCGCGTGAGTATTACACCTTCTGTGGTAGCTTGCACGTACTAAAAGCCATCACAGAGGCCTGGAACGAGCTTTGCCCCAAGTACAACGCCTTGGACCCCGGTGACAAGTAGACTTCGCTCTAGCTCGCCCTAAATTTCTTAGATCCTGATATTTATGCTTGTTAATATTGGGAAACCGACCTATCATTCAGCCTCTGCATACACACTTTTCACAAACTACCCATCCAACAATCTTTGTCTTGTCCACGGACTGTATTGTACCTATCTCTCTGTATATTTTCTGATATATTAATAGCATTAGTTGTCAATGTACTATGAACGGATCGAGTCCACTGAATTGCCCGTACAATGTCGTGTGACACGTTGCTTTGCCGAGCGGCCGACGCGCCGTACGACTGGACGTGCGCGCGACGCGCTGCAACGCGTGACGCGTCGATTGGTGACAATTCGTCTCACTAGGCTCTCACTAAGACGCTAACTTCATTACAGCACGCGCTATCTTGACTTATACTAGTTTGTGGCTGCAAGAATCGGATATCTTTCAGTTTCTTGCGCTGCGATCATGCTAATATTACCAGGTCTTATATGGCCAGTTTTCGACTACAAAGGTGTCTTGAAGCAAACATGGACTTCATTTTGGTACGTCTTGCCTCAGGTGTAGCCTGCCTACATCACCTTTGGATTTACTTGTGAACATGTAGAAATTCAAATCGTCTTACGGTCGCCTTACGGGCGCTCACGCCGTTCGACATCAATCCAATTTCCCACAAAGCTTGTTTTTCTTCCTCATAAATACAGAATTTGCCACGAACGAGGTCCCCACATCTCTTTCTTGCTTTCCTGCCTCTCATTATGTTGTTCTCTGCTCAATGGTTGTCGCCGCTCTGCGCTTTCGATAGATCTCCCTCTTGCACATATGATTGGCTGGCGTCTATTATAGGATCTAGATAAGATCACGTGAAAATATTAAAGCTCTTAAGCGTAGGCGAGCAGTTTTTCTTCTTTTTCTTCTCCTCTTCCTCTTCACCCGATTCTCTAAGCAGGCTCGTGTGGAGAGGAAGAGGTCTAGAATCTTCTTCTTAATACCACAGTCCTCGTCGACGATTATGACTTCTTCTGTAACTAATGGTGCTCTCCGAAGGACAACCTCCACTCTCCCGTGTAGCCAGCAACCTTCTGAATGGCTCTCTCGCACCACCCGTCACATCGCCCGCACCAAACGCAACACATGTCACTGAATCAGTGTTGGAACTCGCAGATGGTACAGCCTTCCGAGGTATCAGCTTCGGCGCGGAGGGGAAGAGCGTCGCTGGCGAATGTGTCTTTCAGACTGGTGAGCGGCAATTCTCCTCTTTGAGATGTGCAGCGCTCACGATGCATCGTCAGGTATGGTGGGCTACACCGAATCATTGACGGACCCTTCGTATGAAGGCCAAATTCTGATCCTTACCTATCCACTCATTGGAAACTACGGCGTCCCCGCACGCCCCAAGACGAATACCATCGACGACATTCCATCTGACTTCGAGTCGTCGCGCATACATGTCGCGGCCGTCGTCGTCGGCTACTACTCGGAAGATTACAGTCACTTCTTGGCCGACTCGTCGCTTAGCGCGTGGTTGAAGGAGAGCGGTGTTCCTGCCATCTACGGCGTTGACACGCGCGCGCTCACGAAAAAGATCCGAGAGAAGGGGTCTATGCTGGGAAAAGTCCTCGCGAGAAAGCCTAGCGCGCTCGACGTACGAGCACGTCCGTTGGAATCTAACCCGAACTCGCGCGGATCGTCTTCACCGAGTCCGCCCGACGCGTGGAAGAACGACTACGAGAATATACCCTTCCATGATCCCAATGGCGACAACCTCGTCGCAGCCGTCTCGACAAAGACCGCTAAGCTGTTTCAACCCGTGGGTGAACCACGGATGCACCCGTCGGGGACGCGTCCTCTACGGGTCCTCGCAGTCGACGTCGGAATGAAGTACAATCAGATCAGGTGCTTCACGCATCGAGGCGTGGAGCTCAAGGTGGTGCCGTGGGACTACGACTACTTGGCTACCACCGAAGAGCCGTTCGATGGGTTGTTCATCTCGAACGGTCCTGGTGATCCGGCTACGGTTAAGTCGACGATTACGCGCTTGGCTCAGGCCATGGAAAAGGCTGACAGGCCGATTTTCGGTATCTGTCTCGGTCACCAGCTGCTTGCGCTCGCTGCGGGTGCAAAGACCTCTAAGATGAAGTACGGTAATCGTGGGCACAATATACCCTGCACAGACGCTTTGAGCGGACGGTGTTATATCACGAGCCAAAACCACGGATACCAAGTTGACACGGCTACGCTTCCTGAAGGATGGCAGGAGCTCTTTAAGAATGCCAACGACGGAAGCAACGAAGGCATTTATTGCGTCAACAAGCCCTTCTTCTCGGTGCAGTTCCACCCCGAGTCGACACCAGGTCCGCGTGACACTGAGTTCTTATTCGATGTCTTCATCCAAAACATCGTCGACTGCGTGACGACAAACACCCTCGTGCCTATCTCGATGCCCGGCGGCAAGAAGGAAGACAACGAGAAGCGCGTACCCCGGGCGGACGTGCAGAAGGTTCTCATCCTCGGGTCAGGCGGTTTGTCCATCGGCCAAGCAGGCGAGTTCGACTACTCAGGCTCTCAGGCGATCAAGGCGCTGAAGGAGGAGGGCATCTACACGATCCTCCTCAACCCAAACATCGCGACGATCGCAACGTCCAAGGGGCTCGCGGACAAGGTGTACTTCCTTCCTGTCACCCCCGAATTTGTGCGGAAGATCATCGAGTACGAGCAGCCCGATGGCATCTACGTGACGTTCGGCGGGCAGACAGCGCTGAACGTGGGCATCAAGCTCAAGGACGAGTTTGCGACGCTCGGATGCAAGGTGCTCGGCACACCGATCGAGACGATCATCA
>JANHOG010000526.1:0-14947 GCA_027627325.1 Phlebia brevispora
AGGTCGAAGGGGTCTGGTAGCGTGCTTCCCCGCAATGCGGAGGCCCCGCAGCGTGGGACGCGGAGTGTATTTGGTTGACCGATCGTGTCCTGTCACGGGGCGCCTGCGAGGGATTGGTATTTATTTTCTCCATCAACGCGACTGGAGGTTCTCGTCGAGAATCGAGAAGCAGCAGTGCGCGTAGAGAGAAGAGTACGGAGGCGCCGAGTCTATTTGCTGCAGACATTGTGGCGCGGTTTGCTATCGCTGTGCGATCGAAGAGACAGTTGCGTCCGTGGATTTTGGTCTTCATCCCATCCAGTTTAGAGTGTATTTTCCTAATTGTCCCCTGTGATACCCCTGTGCTTTAGACTACTACCTTAGACATTTGGTTGACGGTTCGGTTTCATCGAGCGTCTGCTCCTACTAGCGCTTGGTTCGGCTCGATGAGGGACTGGGAACCGCCCTGGCCTCATAGCATCTGAACGTCTTCCAGCTAACTGAAACCTAAACAGCATCCTCGGCTCTGCATGACGCAGGCTTTCTATGGACCGCATAAAATTCCAGTCAGAGAGCGGACGTGATCGGCGTGAGAATAAATGTTGAGGTAAAGCTAATTTTGCTCTTGCAAGGCGCTGCTAGTGAGTTGATAAAATGCGCTGGCCAGTGCGCTGAAGATATACAATGAAGCTTTTGATGTAAGACTGCGTACCTTGGACTTTGGGAGCACCATAAAGATGCAATTTGGTGTGCGATTTAAGAGCGCCGTGAGATAAATAAAGCGTGTACTGGGAAGACCGAAGAATATATATACGATGACGTTCGGTACAATCATGAATAAACATTACATCACTCTCAGTAGACGTCGAATTGCCACAGTGCCCTGGTGCAGGAAATATACTGCAGTACTGTAACCTAGTTGCAGAATCGTTCCTCGCTCTGAGAGGGATCTTCTATCGAACCGAATAAGATAGGCGCCGTAAAGAAACCGGACCGCCTCGTTATATGGACCGAACCGCGCTCATCACCGGTCGTCCCTCGCCAGTTCTCTATCAGTGCGGTTGGCAATTCTTGTCGAGAGATCTCACTTTCGTGAGAGGGCGCCAGAAAGCAACAATGTGAGCCTCGTGGCGCATTTTATCATCGTGCGATCGAAGAGACTGCTATGTCCGTGGACCTGATCTTCGTCTCATCTTGTGTAGTGCGGCTTTTCCGTGCCCCCTCTTGTCATCCCTCCGGTGCTTTGGACTCGAATCGTGGTCCTTAATAAGATCATGCGGCGCTGTACCCAGCGCAGTCAACGGTGTAGTAATTATGGCTTGAGCGATCGGTTGCGTGCCTGAACTGACGCTGCTGGAGGTCAGCTGGTGATATCAAAAGGGCAGTTCCGTTGGATTTGGCACGCAACCGTGTGAGGCGTTTAGATAGAGGATGCTGGGTAGGAAAGATGGAGCTCCTATGTCCATTTGCCCTGATCGCATATGCTCTCGTGCAGGTTTCATGACTGGGCGCTACCGAGCGCTTAGACCCATGCACGATCACGTGTAGTGCGGGGAAGTGCGGGGAAGTACGGGCCGTGACCCGGATCCTCTCTAGTTCCACTCGTTGCCGCGAGTTGTGCGAGAGTTAGAACTATTTCTCTTGGAGCGGCAAACAAGTTGGGTTGATTCGGGGTAGGCATATGATACGCCTCCTCTCATGCGGAAGGATTTATGTTCCCTGCGCTCCCCTCGGCCGTATATCAGTCACAAGGTCATTCACTCGCCCCTGTCTGACCCATACCTCTCTGCCTAATCCTCCCATCATGTCCGGCTTTGCCTCTTGGATAAAAAGAGCTGCCAGCGGCCATAGCAAGTCCGACTCGAGGAGCGCATCTTCGTCTGCTCAATCACCACAACGGACTGCTCAGCAGCCAGCGAAGGAACCCGTCAAGGTCCCCACTACACCAAAGGAAGCCCCCGCTGCAATTCCTGTTGACCCCCCAATGCTGAGACACGGCGAGTTCATTGGATCGCTCGACTGCGGCACTACGTGCGTTGTTGCTTTTTGTCTCGCGTTCTGACGTGTCTTCTGACATTTGAACAGTTCCACGCGGTTCATAGTGTTTGACCGCTATGCCAATGTGGTCGCACAGCACCAGATTGAGTTCCCCCAGTACTATCCTCAGCCAGGGTACGCACACGCTTTATCCCCCTTTGGCTCAGAGTTTTCACTTATATTTTCTCGGATAGATGGCACGAGCACAACGTCGACGAGATGATGGAGACTTGCGACGCTTGCATTGACCGTGCTTGTGACGAGCTCGAGAAGCTGGGTTGGACTAAGCAGAGCATCAAAGCCATCGGTGAGCAAGTTCTTTCCAGATTTTACGCCATCAAAGAAGTCCTCCGAAGCCGCGTCTATCATTGGTTGACTTTTGAGGAAGGTGTTGTGGTTAGCAAGAAGCAGATTCTTGTCGACGCCTAAGCTGGAGGCAACTCCTCGAATTCGTCAGAGCAATAGAACTCATCATTTTCATTTCAGGTATCACCAACCAGCGTGAAACCACGGTCGTATGGAGTCGGAAGACGGGCAAGCCTCTCTCTCACGCCATCGTCTGGGACGACATCCGCATCAGGAACAATGTGACACACTTTGAGAACCAGCTCAAGAATGTGGGCATCGAGCTCAACGGTGAGATCAAGAAGGGAGACGACGGGATCAAGGCCCTCAGGTCTCTGTAAGTCTGCAGGATCATTGCGTAGCTTTTTCGGGCTCGGACTCATGCGCGAGATTTCCTCAGGACCGGTTTGCCCCTATCCACGTACTTCTCGGCCATTAAGCTCCGCTGGATGATTGATCACTGGGAGGCCGTCCGAAAGGCTCACGATGAGGATGACCTGCTTTTCGGGACGGTAGAGTCGTGGATCGTTTACGTGCGTTGTTCCGAAGCGCTTGCATAATGTGTTTCTCACCAGTAAACTGTTTTAGCGTCTCACGGGCGGTGCTGAAGGTGGTATCCACATCAGCGACGTGACCAACGCGTCCCGTACACTCCTTATGAACCTAAAGACGTTGCAGTGGGACCCCGTTCTGCTCAAATTCTTCGGCATCAACGCTTCGGTGCTTCCGAAGATCGTCTCTTCCTCGGAGATCTACGGTAAGATTGCCTACGGTTCGCTCAAGGGCGTGCCGATCGCTGGTCTTGCGGGTGACCAGCAAGCAGCCCTCGTCGGTAACAAGTGTCTGGCAAAGGGAGAGGCGAAGTGCACATACGGCACTGGTGCCTTCTTGCTCTTCTGCACAGGCGAGGATATCGTGGAGAGCCAGCACGGTCTCTTGACTACCGTGGGTGTTTCTGATCTCGGCACGAAATCTTCTTGTCTCATACAGCATGGTTTCAGGTCGGCTATCAGAACGGTCCCAACTCAAAGCCCGTATACTCCCTCGAAGGCAGTAGTACGTGTATTTCAATTTATTTGTATTGGCCTGCGAGAACTAATCTGGCTCACCTGTCTCATAGTCGGCGTGGCCGGAAGTGCGGTGAAATGGCTCCGTGACTCCATGTACATGGTGGCCACCGCCGCAGACGTCAATGTCCTTGCGGCTAAGGTTCCGGATACCGGAGGTGTATACTTCGTCACCGCCCTCGGTGGTTTGTTCGCTCCTTACTGGGATCCTAGTGCTACTGGTCTCATTGTCGGTACGTGGGCATTGTTGCCATTCATACTGAGTTTCCAGCTGACATATATGATGCGTTAGGTCTATCCTCCTACACCACTCCGGCGCACATTGCTCGTGCGACTTTGGAGGCCAATGCGTTTATGACGCGCGCCGTCCTTGAAAGCATGAAGCTCGACTCTAATGTCGAGTTGAAGCACTTGAAGGTCGACGGAGGCATGACGAACGGCGACATGGTTATGTCGATCCTTGCCGACTACGGCGGCTTCAGCGTTATTCGTCCAGACATGCGAGAGTGCGTTCTTTTTCTTCACTCTTTGATATTTCGAAAGACGATACTTATGATTGTTCGCGTCTCTAGGTCCACCGCTCTCGGTTCCGCCCTCCTCGCTGGCTCTGCCATCAGGCTCTTTGGCTGGGACATCTCGAAGCCGCAGACCCTCGAGGAGGTCAACACCGCCGGCAGCACAGAGTTCAAGCCTGAGATGCCCCACGAGAAGCGCGAGAAGGCTTGGAGGGGCTGGCAGCGCGCCGTGGAAAGGGCGCGAGGGTGGGAAATCGGTGTTGATGCGATTTGACTACCGCGCGCAAAACTCTAACCTACTTACACTTAAACACGCTGCAGGATATCTGGATTCTGCCTGGACATCGAGATCCATCGGTATTGTACCTATTGTATGAATAGTAAAGTAGGGTATTCAGGTACTATATATGGCGTATAACTGGATCTTAGTTCGCGGTTCCATCTGAATGCTGATTCAAATCCTCATTATTGTTATTGTCATCCTACTTGGTTACTAGGTGACTTTGTGGCGAAACGCTTAGGTATCATCGCTCATAGGCCCAACTTCGCGGAATTCACCAGTGCCCGCGCCCCCGCGCTCACCGTGAGGCGCGCTTGCTACCGGCGCCTCCAGCACTAACGCTACCTTGACCCGGACCATCATGTTCATTACTGCGATCACATACCAATCTTGAGCGGAAAAGGTTACGGTAACACCTCTCAGAACCTGATATCAGGATGACACAAAGCTTGTATAATTTCACCGCAGTCTCAATGATTCCAGTGTATTCACTGCGTCCATGGGATGATCCCCTTCGAGCTGAAAACCCGCAGCGGGAAGGGCAGGAGTTTTTTTACAGCAAGTACGCAATGTTCAATAATGTGTGATCACGATGCGCCTTTCTCCTCGAAATTGTTCGTCAATTAGCTGTGTCGGAGTCGCTTGTATGCGCTGTCGTCGCATGAGTCGTATCGCTCGATCACAAGATCGTTCGTTGTCCACCTGATACTCAACATCGCAGCGCTTTCGGGGTGGGAAATCCTGTGCGTGTAATAAAGCTTCAAGACCTGCTCCCGTGACCGGTGCGTTCTCACACGTCAAGCTCATCACGTCGTCCGACAGAAGTATCTCCTCCCTGCAGATCACTGAATTTGGCATGCCATGAACCGGAACCCTTGTCCTCATGTGAACAATCAGCACCATCATGTGGCTATCTGAGCTATCTGACCCGAAAGCCCATGGAGTTTGCATGACGCCAGCCCGCAGGCAAGGTTCGAACTTTCGTTGCAAAGTATAAGAACGTTCGTAGAGCATAAGCGATGGAACAATCTTCTCTTGTCGTACGTTTCTAGGAACTCTGAAAAGCCATGCTGATCACATTCTTCCGAGGGCTCGTTATTGTTATTGCCTTCTGGGTATTTTGGCGTATTATGCGATCCTATATTGTCAGGTCTCCCTTGGACAACATTCCTGGACCTTCATCAAGCTCATTGTGGCGAGGTACGGCTATCGGAGACATATTCTAGCTCAGCTGATTTCTCTCTAGGCAATATGCCCGAAGTTTTCGGTCGCCACGGCTGGGAATTCCAGGATGAGATCGACAAAGCGGGTCGACCAATTGCCAGAATTACTGGGATGTTCAATGTGAGCACCCCATAGCGATTTCATTGCTGATGATTGATTGTCCACCTTAGAAACCAGCATTGTATGTCTACGATCCGAAAGCATTGCACCACATTATCGTGAAAGATCAACATGTTTTTCAGCGTACCCCATGGAATGTAGCGTAAGTACTAAGTTCTCGGTATATGTGAAGTGAAACTCAATCAATTACATCCTTATAGCATTATCGGTCTCACTCTTGGGCGCGGCCTATTGGGAACGACCGGTAAATGGCTCTTGTTAAACAACAATTTGACCGATAAGTGACCAACTCTTTCAATAGACGAACTCCATCGAAAGCAACGCAAGATGCTCAATCCCGTCTTCTCTATCAATCACATGCGCCATATGACACCATTGTTCTATCAGACCGCTCATAGGGTACGTCGCTTCGTCTTCTACACATCACACATGTCTCTAACGTATTCTCGATACATGTTCACTTTTAGCTTCGTAAGGCCCTTGCGAGTCAGCTCGGAGGCCCGAACAACCAGGAGATTGACATGCTTAAATGGATGGGGCGCACGGCTTTAGAACTCATTGGACAAGGAGGGCTAGGGTGCTCCTTCGATCCTCTTCTGACCGACATGCACAATAGCTTTGGTGAAGCCTTGAAGGCATTCTTGTGAGTTTGTCGCTGTGCTCCGTTTACTCGCTCCATCTGTTGAGCCTTATGTGGCTAGACCCGCACTTGGACGGTGTCTGAACTACCGCATGTTGGCACATCATCACACAAAATTCGGCCCTGCGTCTCTGAGAAGGAAGATCGTGGACCTTGTTCCCGATCCGAACCTCCAGGAGCTGAAGGATGTTGTGGATATTATGGACATGCGGTCAAAAGAGATATTGGAAAGTAAGCGAGCGGCCTTACGAGCGGGCGACGAAGCTGTCAAAAAACAAGTTGGCGAAGGGAAAGATATCATGAGTATCCTGCGTAGGTGACTTCTATGATCACGGATTGACGGCTCGCTGATAAACCGGATAGTTAGAGCAAATATGTCGACTTCAGAAGACAAACTGTCAGAGGAGGAGCTTATTGCTCAGATGACGTGCATTTCAGGTCTATCTAAACAGATTCTCATGCTTAAATCTGCCAAATTCGAAGGTCTCTCGTGCTCGCTGCCACAGATACCACATCAAATGCACTTTCTCGTACCTTAGAGCTTCTGTCAAAGTACCCGGATGTACAAGCGAAGCTGAGGGCTGAGATCCTGCAAGCTGGACAAAGTCAAGACATTCCTTACGATCAGTTGGTCGAACTGCCCTATTTGGATGCCATATGTAGAGAAACTCTGCGTTTGTACGTCAGATAACGTGGCTTATAATCTGTACCTAACATTACACGACAGATATCCGCCAGTGCAGATTGCATCGCGAGAGTGCGTATTGCAATAGACTGCTTATCACCCGGAGTGTCTAACTGAAATTCATCAGACCACGTCATGACATTGTTCTTCCTTTCTCAGAGCCGATAGTAGGCATAGACGGGACAACAATGAATGAAGTAGTCGTACCGAAAGGCACGACAATCATCGTCGCCATCCGGTCATGCAACAGGAATAAACGGATTTGGGGTGAAGATGCCTGGGAATGGAAACCCGAGCGCTGGTTGGGCTCTGTTCCCTCCGCAGTGAAAGAAGCCAGGGTTCCTGGCATATATGCAAACCTGTGAGCATACATATATCGCTCGTCTTACATAGAGCGCGTTCTGATGGTTCATTCAGCATGACATTCCTGGGTGGCGGGCACTCCTGCATGTGAGTACTCGACTTTACTTGAGATGACTCTTGCATTGACAATGGCTATCCAGCGGCTTCAAGTTCTCCCAACTCGAGATGAGTACGTGACGTGGAATGCTGCATCCTGATGTTTCTTCTGCTGATACATAGTACAGAGGTTGTCTTGGCGGTTCTCATAACTTCCTTCGAGTTCGTTTCGACTGATAAAGAAGTCTACTGGAACTCCGCATCGATTAGCTATCCAACCATAGGACGAGAAAGTCGCAAGGCTTGCATGCCTTTGATTGTCAAGACGCTCTCCTGATGATGAATACGAGCTGGTCTGCCTCATGTGAGTTTCTCAGCGTGTCTGCGTTCCTTACATACAGGGTCTTAACTTCATCTTCCATTCAGATGGCAGATGGGTCCAGCTGAGACACTGAAATCTTCACATGTTTCCAGATACTTGGATTCTGTCTGGACGAGAATTGCATCAATATATCTATTGGTGGCTGAGTAGTAGAAAGGGGTTCATGACGTGCAGTATCATGACACGACGCACTAATGAATCTATCGGACCTGGTGCAGGGAAACGGTTTGTCGGAAAGACGTGTCTAGAAACGCCACGACGATCGTACCTTGAGACCCTTTACCATCGTGCTGCTTTTAAGCGGATCTGCGGGGAGATTCCCGGGGGTACACGACTTGGTCGTTCCAGCTGAACACGATGTGTCCGGACACGGCCAGCGTAGATCGCGAAGCGCTCATGAAAAACGCCGTGAAGCACAGGTGCATCGATTGTGGCGGTCCCTTTCCAGTAACACGATGTGTAAGACTGTAGCAGTGCGTGCCAGTGTATCCCTGACCTGAAACATGGAAGTGTCATGCTTAGGTCTGCAGCGAACCGGGACGATCCAACCGCTATGGTAAGTTGTCTTTATGAGTTCAGAACACCACTGAATTTTGACGAGCCATACGTTACTAGGTGCTAGAGACTCGTGAACATCCCTGGGACCAGAAATCTTGGCCAGAATACTTCAATCCCGATTCTGAATTATACAATGTATAGGAATTCAGATACGATCATGACATGCTTTGCTCTTAGCTGCTCCTCATCAACAAGGCGTCTGCCGTTCGAGTTGCATGCTATGCATTACCGTTCGTATGAGTTCTAACTTTTGACAGCACTTCCTCCGAACGATTGACATTGCGTCTGTCGTGGCATCGCTAACATGTCGGTGACAGTTCTACAGAGATGGAGCACTGGCTCCAGGGATCGTATGTTTTTGCGCACGATTCGGTACATTCCTCCAAGCTCATTGTCTTCTCTGCTAGAAGTTCCTCTGTCATGGAATGCTACTGAAATGAACAGTCCCAGCAGTGCTACGCGCACGGCACCGACCCGCATACAGGGTCATCAGCTGTGCATCGCAAACAGAAGAGGACTCACTGGTTATAAAAGGTAGAGCAACCCGTCTCGACATTGGGTCCACAAGCCTCTTGGGTTTGAAGGCATGTTCTCTACACTCTCTCTAGTTTTCCTTATTTCTGCTATATCCTATGTACTTTGGCGCATTGTACGACGGTATGTCGTCAAATCGCCCTTGGACAACATTGGTGGGCCTCCTTCCCGTTCAGTATGGCGCGGTAAGGCCCACATGCATGTGCGTTATGCTCGGCTGATATCTGTGCAGGGAACATGCCGCAACTATTCGGTCGCCATGGATGGCAATTCCAAGATGAAATAGACAAAGCAGGCCGACCGATAGCTAGGATTACGGGCATGTTCAATGTGAGACGGTTAGAGGTGTCGACCAAGCTTGTAGCTGATTATCTGTCGGTTTTGACCTCAGAAACCCGCATTGTACGTCTTTGATCCGAAGGCACTGCAACATATCATCGTGAAGGACCAAAATGTCTTTCAGCGTGCTCCGTGGAATGTGGCGTAAGCTCGTGAATATTCTTACACAAATAGCCCTCTCTGAATGTAATCACGTAGACTTCTCGGCCTCACCCTGGGACGTGGTTTGCTAGGAACGACAGGTGAGCAATACATCTTAGACGACGTGAAGACGCTGACTGGTGATCGTACTGTCTGGCAGGGGAAACTCATCGGAAACAACGCAAGATGCTTGTTCCAGTTTTTTCCGTCAACCATATGCGCCAATTGACACCAATTTTCTATGAGACCGCTCACAGGGTACGTCGCTCTATATCTGTACAATGGATCTGTAGCTAAGTTGCCTCGTACATGTTTGTGACCTCCAGCTCCGGAAGGTTATATCTAGTCAACTCGAAGGTGGGAACTACCGAGAGATTGATATGCTCGAATGGATGGGGCGTACAACTTTGGAACTAATTGGGCAGGGCGGCTTGGGATATTCTTTTGATCCCCTTGTCGCCGATACACATAACGTCTTCGAGGAAACCTTGAAGGAATTCTCGTGAGTCTTTTCCTGCACACTCTCTGCTGGATATGTGTACTGATCATTGCAATGTCAGGCCTGCACTCGGACGATGTCTGGATTATCGTATGCTGGCGGACCATCACACCAAGTTTGGACCAGCGTCTTTGAGAAGAATGATCGTGAACTTCGTTCCTGACCCAAACCTCCAGGAGCTGAAGCACATTGTGGACGTAATGGATCTACGGTCGAAAGAAATCATAGAGGGTAAACGAACGGCCTTACGTGCTGGCGATGAAGACATCAAGCAGCAAGTTGAAGAGAGGAGCAATATTATAGGCACTCTGCGTAAGCAATTTCGTGACTATAAGCTGATACTTTCGCTCACAAACTGAGTAGTCAGCGCGAATATTTCCACATCCCCGGAGGACAAATTATCTGAAGAAGAACTCATTGGTCAGATGACGTAGGTGTCAGATACATTGAAGCACTATTTCTTACTCAAGGCTATCAACATTACAAGAACTCTCATCTTTGCTGCCTCGGATACCACGTCAAACGCACTTTCACGTACCTTGGATCTTCTGACCAAATATCCACATGTTCAAGACAGACTGAGGGCAGAGGTTCTCGAAGCAGGGCAAGGTCAAGACATCCCTTACGATAAACTCGTCGCTCTTCCCTATTTGGACGCCGTGTGCAGGGAGACATTGCGCTTGTGCGTCACGTACACCAGCTCTTTAAGCGCATCTAACGTTCCAATACAGATATCCGCCGGTGCAGTACGTAGCGCGAGAGTCAGTAGCCTGTTCTTCCTCGACTGATGTAACTCTGATTGAAAGTCGACAGACCACAAGAGGATATCATCCTGCCTCTCTCTGAGCCTGTGAAAGGCATAGACGGGACGATGATCACCGAAGTCTTTGTGCCAAAAGGCACGACGATCATCGTCGGCATGAGGTCGTGCAACAGGAATAAGCGCATCTGGGGTGAAGACGTCTTGGAATGGAAGCCCGAACGCTGGTTAGATTCTGTGCCTTCTGCCGTGAAAGAGGCTAAGATTCCCGGTGTATACGCCAATCTGTGAGTGTCTCATAAGTCATGCATACAGCAGGTAGAAACATGCATGCTGATTCCCCACCCAGTATGACTTTTCTTGGAGGCCCAAACTCATGCATGTAAGTGTTAGGGCGTGCACCGTGTGATTTCTCACTTATTATTGCTTCACAGTGGCTTTAAGTTCTCGCAACTTGAGATGAGTACGTGTCAAGACTTATGTTCTCCTGCTCCCGTGTTAATGTCACTCTACAGAGGTCGTATTGGCAGTACTCATCAGTACCGTCAAATTCGCTTCGACCGGAAAGGAGGTCTATTGGAATACCGGATCTGTTAGCTACCCAACTATAGGCCGAGAAAGTCGCAAGGCATGCATACCGCTGAAAGTACAACTTCTTTCCGGATAGCTCAACAGTCAGCTCCTTTGTCTGCACAGCTACCCAATTTCTTCAATTCTTATCATCGTTTGAGATTATTCCCGCCTCTTGTAGTATAGCCTAGAGATCTCCTGTTCCTCCTTGCGAAACGCTGACTCGATTCTATTCATTTTCCTCCACTATTTGCTACGGTCTGTGGCTTCCGGCTCCGAATATAGTCGTTATCTCGCTGTGGCGAAACAAATTTTTGCTTAGAGGGTCGTTGACCCGCCACGTATCCACTCATCGACTCGACGCGCCACCGGCAATTTTAAGTTCAAACGGCGCTTTGAGCAGGCTGGAAGAGGAAGAGTCGACCAGGACTGTCCTTCACTTGGCGGGTCACGCTCACAATCGTGGGTACAAATACTTCTTGACTTGACAAATTCAGAATCATGTCTCTAGGAATTCACTGTCGGAACAGATACAACTCGAGGCTTCATGACCAGTAAGTGGAGCTTTTGGTCATCCTAACTTATTCGTTGTAGGTACCCACGGGCTCGTCTTCGCTCCAGCCAGGAACTCCGGTGAGAAAGCTACTAGTCATGGTTAATGAGTAGCTCTGCATCGACTCTTGCGTGTGACAAGGATAGTGCCCTCTCTGTTTCCGCAGGGCGCGCGTTCCATACTTAGTTTCTATGGACCATGCTAGTGTCGCGGAGTATGTGATACGTCGCATGGGACAGTCGGGACGTAATATTCTATGATGAGAGCATCCCTTCGTTTAGCCGATTTACTAGGAACTGACGGCATCTATTGCCATCAGAGATTTGAGAATGATGTAACTACCGCAGACAGTAAGTTCACACGCCATTCAGCATGCTACGCCAAGCTCACTGCGTTCTCTGACTGGGCAGCGTCTTCTTTGGAAGATCCTTAGCGTGCACATCAGGAAACATAGGTGTTCCCGTGCGGAACGCTGTGAGTATCAGATAGTCATTTGACCAATCCCACAGCATCCGTATGACGTTAGCTGCATACAAGGTTCTTTCTGTCGTAAGTATAAGAACGTTCGTATCATGGCAGCAATGGGCCAATCTGAACAGGATTTTGAGTACGCCACCATCCGCAACTATGTTCTTGGTCCTTCTGCAAAGCCTGCTCTTCCCTGCTGCGTTCTGGGTGATCTGGCGCATCATACGACCATACGTTGTCAGGTCGGCCCTGGATAATATACCAGGGCCTCCTTCGAATTCTTTCTGGAGTGGTAAGATTACTGTCTATCCCAAAACCTAATTCGGCTGATCATTCTACAGGAAATATGCCAGAGTTATTCGGTCGTCATGCATGGAGCTTCTATGATAAGATCGACAAATCAGGACTGTCCGTTGTCAGGATCACTGGCATGCTTAGCGTGAGATAGGACATACAACATCTTTCTTTATTCACTGCTCATGACTCCGACAGAAACCAGTCCTGTATGTCTTCGATCCGAAGGCGCTACATCACGTTATTTTAAAGGACCAGCATTTTTATCCAAAGGCATCTTACAATGTGGCGTAAGTTCTTCTATTCTTGTAGAGCTCATTTTCTTTACCAAAGGCTTGAAGGGTCAATCGCCTTACGTTCGGTCCGGGAATATTTGGAGTTATCGGTAAGTGACCGACACAAGAGAACAAACTCTCCGAGATCTCATGATGACGGTAGACGATCCGCATCGGAAGCAACGCAAGATGCTCAACCCAGTCTTCTCTATCAATCACATGCGTCACATGACACCAATATTCTACGAGACTGCTCATAGGGTATGTTTCTTGCCGTCTTTTTTGGATGCGCGCTCCTCAAACACCTCTGATATCTATCTGTGGTCTAGCTTCGCCAGGCCGTTACAGGCCAGCTTGTATCTCAGGACGGCATGGAAATTGATATGCTACATTGGATGGGACGGACGGCCTTGGAGCTCATCGGACAAGGGGGTTTAGGATACTCCTTTGATCCACTGGTTGCCGACACCCATAACAGCTTTGGGGAAGCCTTGAAGGTGTTCTTGTTAGTACGCTGCCTACTTTCACCAGAGATAGTAGTACTCATCTCATTAATTGCTATTCAGCCCTACTCTTGGGCGATGTACCAATTACCGTCTATTTGCGCACCATCATACTAAGTTTGGACCGGCGCCCCTGAGAAGACGGCTGTTGGATCTCATCCCCGATCCCAACGTTCAAGCTCTGAAGAATGTATCGGATATCCTGTGCGCTAAGTCAACCGAGATCCTTGAACGCAAGCGAGTGGCTTTGCGCATGGGAGACGAAGCGATGAAGCGACAAGTTGGCGAGGGAAAGGACATCATGAGTATCTTGCGTGAGTCTTCTGTCGCTTCCAGGACTGAATAACGTTCTGAGCCATCCAAAAGTTAGAGCGAATGCGTCTAGTTCTCAGGAGGACAAGTTGAGCGAGGAAGAGCTCGTCGCCCAGATGTCGTAAGTAACTATGACCCGGGCGAAATCCACCATACTGAATGATTTACCGGAAAGCTCTCTTGTCTTCGCTGCTATGGATACTACGTCAAACGCGCTGTCGCGCATTATGGATCTTTTGACGAAGCATCCGGACGTACAGGATAAGCTAAGGGCTGAGATCTTAGAGGCAGCAAGCGGGCAAAATATCCCTTACGACACGCTAGTCGAACTGCCTTATCTGGATGCCGTATGCAGAGAAACTTTGCGTTTGTGCGTCAGAACACTCTGCTCGCTGGACGACACTGATAATTTATTTCAGATACCCACCAGTGCCTTTCGTAGTACGAGAGTGAGTATCAAATTATCGTCGACCGAAGGACCGTTCAATTCATATGTCCTAGAGCGCGGACTGACGTGGTCCTACCCCTCTCGGAGCCTATTCCAGGCATTGACGGGACGATGATGAGCGAGATAGTCGTTCCGAAAGGTACACTGGTCGTTGTCGGCATCAGATCGTGCAACCGGAATAAACAAATCTGGGGCGAAGACGCATCAGAATGGAAGCCCGAACGCTGGCTGGATTCTATACCCACTGCTGTGAAGGACGCTAAGGTCCCCGGCGTGTACGCAAATTTGTAAGTAGTCGATACACTGTCTTCCACCAAGTGATTCACTTATCTCCTGCGTAGAATGACGTTCCTCGGCGGGGGAAATTCATGCATGTGAGTGCTAATTATCGTGCTGGTCGCTTTCCGCCCCTCACAATACCCTGTAGTGGTTTCAAGTTCTCTCAGCTAGAGATGAGTAAGTGACGTAAGTGCATTCCGTAATGTCCTTACACTAATATGGCGTCGTAGAGGTCATCTTGGCCGTGCTCCTGACTTCCTTCAGATTTACTCCAACCGGTAAAGAGGTCTACTGGAATTCTGCGCAGGTCAGCTACCCTACTATAGGTCGAGAGAGTCGCAAGGCGTGCATGCCGCTGAATGTGCAACCTCTTACTGGATAATGTTCCGACGCGTTCCTTCGCCTGCACAAGGATCCAACTCCTTCGCTATCTCTTGTCAGTCATCGTCTGAAACTTTAATAGCTGCGCTTCTGCTCTCATGTTCGATCACCACTTCCTACGATTAGTTTCTCCTCGCCGCTCTCTTCTAGTCCTCGTTGTTTTGCAGGCTCAAATCTACCTGTATTTCTACAACAATTTCCTTGTGATCCCCTCATTAGGCGTCCTGTATGTCAACTTTGATGCGCGGGGAATGATGAATCAGAGAGCTGGCTGATGGTGTAAGGCAATTGATTATCTCGAGCGAGATAGAAGTGATAGACACCTTTGCCGATGCCATTCGTATCGTAGATGGTGGCTCG
>JANHOG010000527.1:0-14937 GCA_027627325.1 Phlebia brevispora
CCTGGCCTGCTAGCCACGAGGCACGGCGCCGCGCGTCGGTATTCTGCTTATATAATGAAGAAACCCACTAAAGCGGCAATGTAGCAATTCAGCAACCCGCCATTTTTTTATTTGAGGCAGCGGCAGGCTCAGTCGGCGCTAAGCGCCGTCTGCCAACCTGCCGAATTGGGAATTTTTCCGCCGCTGTGCCCACAGCACCCATGAGCCCTAGAATAGCAGTGCTATTTGGCAAACTTCCCTACAGCACCCTTTCATAAATATATAGGCAACTGTCTGCAGTTGCTGAAATAATAGGATATTTTGCAAAGTGATGTCCTATAACAATAAGATATTTTGCAAAATCCTTACAAGGACGCCTGTTCATACCAACCTATGAACGAATGCACATTCTTGATCACAGGAACTGCATCGAGGAGGAATTGAACGAGTTCTTTGATGTGACGAACTGTCAGCTCTTCAAGGGGCTGGCGGGAAAGTGTGGCCTTATCGACTATATCTTGTACGATGTGAATGGCCAGTTCCAGCAGAACCTCAAGAACCTGAGGCGTGACCCTGTGCTCCGGCTCAATGTTACCGTAGTGAGTGCTCCGTACATGCTCGAGTAGCTGGCCGTAGACATAGGGTTCGGAACAAGGATCATAGGCGGTTGAGGTGCTGACGTAACTCCAATAGACAACACGCCTCAGAACGCTGGGGTAGTGTGTTCTGAAGACATTGCTCATCGCCTTAAAGACGTTGACCTGCCAGTCTGCTGCGGTCCTTCCCGGCGCAATGACCTCTTTGGCGAGAATCCAGCAGGCCTTGTCACTTTGGCTGGAGAAAAACCGCTGAAAACCAGGTATCGCGCTTTCTGGGAGAACCAAACCCTTCGCTCGTGCGAGGACTATGACGAGTTTGATGACATCTATAGCGGATGCATCGCGATCTTCTGGTGGGCACTGCAAAGCGTCGGAGAGAACGTTGATGAAGATGAGGGTAGTAGAGGGAGCGAGGTTGTCAAACATCTTGAAAATACCTGTATGCGTGCTTCCGCGCGCCTGAATCCCAAGACGACCGCTCAACGCGGCGGCCACAAATTTCAGCACCTCTCCGGATCCCCGTGGTCTTCTTTGCAAAGCCCCTCTCATGAACTCCAGCAGCTGATCATCGCAGAGGATGCTATCGACGTCCTTGAAAATCACTAGATCGTTAGCGTCTTGAATACGGGCATCGCCTTCTTCAAGAGCAGAGACATCTTCAAATCTATGATCTCCGATGATCTGTTCAATTATTTGATCGACGTCGTGTAATACATCTGACGAAGTGGCAGTGGGGTCATGAGTGCACTGTAGCTGGGAAGTATCGTGTTGCACTTGTTGCGGAATGCCGGGAGAGCGTCGCCGAAGAATTTGCCTGACATGCCGCAACGCTCTAGTCAAGCCCGACAGCATCCGGGCTCGTAAGCTGAATGACCACCAGTACGCACAGGTCAAGGAACAGGGGAGATGGAAGGAAGAATGTCGTATAAGGACTGCAGTCGATATGAGGATAGTTTGAAGATGAGGCCTCGCACGCTGAAATGCGGTCTTGAGAAATGTCGTCTTGTAAGGACAACGAGCAGATACCAGCGGCGCCAAGAAAGTGAAGCCGAATAACGCTGCCCATGCGCAGACAAGTAGAAGGCTTGTCGTGCGAAGGCTCGGGTGGATTTCGGCTGTGAACCAGCACAGGCCGATGAAGAATAATGCTAGAGAGAGCTGGAGGACGACGGGCAACGCGGCGGCGATGTCAAACAGTTTCCACTCTTCGAGACCGCGGGCGCGAAAATGGCGGATACGCATGCGTTCCTGAGTGACTGTACGATTGATAGCGAGATACTCTCGTAGCCACTGCTTAACTAGCATCCCAAATGATGCTGTTGAAAGGCTAAGGATCAAGCTCGCGAACCAACAGACGTTCACGCGTACATCCAACGTTCCGGCCTGAAATAGAGCGGATGGAGAGGCTGGAGGCGCCGTAGAATTGAGATAGCCATTGCTAAGGGTATAGCTGCCTGTCTGCGCCGAAATCTGACGGAGCAGCTCGACTGAGGTTTGCTGAGGGTTCTCCAAGAGATTCTGATATGACTGCATCAAGAAAGATGTTAGGACTGCAGAGTAAAGGCCAGCCTACATAATAATTCACTGCATTGCCAAAAAGGATGCCGAGGTGGAGACATACGAAGACTAGTAGCGTGTCCATGTCTTCTTTGCAATCGTGAACCTTCTCTTCGTCGAGACCTCTTACAGTCTTGTCAATAGTCACCCATGGATCCGCCTGAGTAGCATTCTGATCATTCTGCACACTCTTGAAGCGCGGTTGTGAGTCTTTGTCGTGCAACAAGGTTGCCTAGCACTTACCCTCATACCAAGAGCTCCGCGCGTACTTCGTTGCATTGCGAGTTGCACATATGACGAGAGTTGTCAATGACAGCCTTCGCGCGAATTCAAGTAGATAGCAGATACTTGTGGCGGTTCAGCGCTTGTGGTGGTTGAGAGCACTGCCGTGGGTCTCTGCAGCTCCATCGTGGCTGCGGTGTTCTAAGAGGGTTTGACGTTCTGGCACCGCAACAGGCGCATCATATCCCGTTCAGGAGATGAGCGCGGCGCTCGCGTGATGCGCCATCACCGACAGCTGTGCCCTCCGCGCTTTCGTTTTTCACCATCACCACCGGTCAAATGGTGACATTCCAGTTCAGATGACATCCATGGTCGTCAAGCGCGGTTCGCCGATCAACGCAGCCCCAGTCCGAACCTGTGCCCTGCTTGACGTGTAGGCGTCCGCTGCCTTTCGCACTGTTCGTTTAATACGGTCATGTTGTGGAACAACCTGAGACGGACTGGTGTAGTTGTGAAGGTGCGTACGCTACACATGTGCTGCATGATATTCACCGAATCAATGCGATGCACTGTGTTCCAGGATATTCCTGAGGGCCAAGGTCCTCAAGCTGATCCTTGGGTCACCATTGATAAGACCCTCGGTGGACGAGACGAAGAGAAAGTGCATGATTGCAAGGAAGACATGGACACCTTACTTGTCTTTGTGTGTTACTTCGTCTGCTGCTATTACATATGCTTACAACTGCTCAGGCTGGGCTATATTCTGCTGTCCTGACATCTTTTCTGGTCCAATCATATCAAAACCTTCTGGAAGATCCTCAGCAGGCCATAGTGACCTTGCTTCGCCAGATCTCGTTACAGACGGGTAGCTATACGCTCGAAAACGGCTACCTCAATTCTACCATATCTCCAGTTCCACCGCTCCCTCCGTTCCAAGCTACGATAACCGACGTACGAGTAAACGTGTGTTGGTTCGCAAGCTTGGTCCTCAGCCTCTCAACCGCGTCCTTTGGCATACTTGTGAAGCAATGGCTCCGGGAGTACCTTACCATCGATTGTACTGTTCCAGAAGAGCGTATACGCATCCGCCATTTCCGTTCTCGCGGTCTCGAAGAGTGGAAGCTCTTTGAGATAGCTGCAGCGCTGCCCCTGATCCTCCAGCTTTCCCTCGCACTCTTCTTCGTTGGTCTATGTTTCTTCACATCGGAGATCAACCAGAACCTCCGTTCCACAAGCATCACCCTTGTTAGTGGTTGGGCACTATCGCTAGGATTTACATTCGTCGCCCCTCTGGTGTCATCTCGCTGCCCTTACAAAACGACATTCCTGAAATCTGCATTTAACCACGTTCGACCATACATCCGCTCCTTCTTGATCATTCATGCTGGATCCTTCATACGACGTCTTCTAGGCATCGCTCTACACGGGTTCTCGCAGTTGTCTACACTGTGCAAACGTCCCTGTCTCCGTCTGATGAGACGAGTTCGGTCACTCTCCCTCAGGGTGCCGGTGCAACTTAGGAGCCTGAGGATATTCTACAGCTCCGATGGCCTCGCACCGGACAGAAGTCAGGACGCGGTGCGAAAGGATGCCCACGGTAGTCTGGCACAATGGCAAGGCTCAGACAAATCAGATCATTTCCTCACGGACAAGCTGTCGTTAGATAAGGCGTCCGTCATACAGGAACTCATCTCCAGATACATGCTTGAAGAGGACATTGATATTGATGAGGAAGACTTAGCTCGTGTTTCGGATGGAATCGATCTCCTCATCTTCAGGGATGTCGACAGTGTCCTTCGTGATCACAACCTCCTCGTGTCGATGAGGGGAGTTCTGCAGAAACGACTAGGAAGTTCCCTCGAGGCCTTACGACTTGTAGTCTCCGTTTTGAATGACCGTCTAGGCCTTCGTGAACGGGTGAACACCGTAGGAGGCGGTGTAATAAGAAAACTGGAAGGTCTCGCGCCCTGGACGCTTCTCACCTTCATGGAAATTCTCTCAGATATCCTTCCACGTATCACGGCTGAGAGCGGATATCACACTATGCATATCGTCAACCTCATCCTCGTGCTCACAAGAAGTGGCGATACCATCCCGGAAAGCACGTCAGCTATTCTTCAGCAGATGCTTTCTGACACCAGGAATCCTTTTTGTACGCATCTATGCCAAGAGATAGCTTGGGTTCACACCGCAGAGAGCTGGCGATGCCATGTCTTCTTGGCGATGGGCAACATCTTTAGAAAGCTTGACCCGAGTATGCTGAGACGCGTCGTTCACAGGATCTATGTTGCTTCCGAGGATCCCACTTTCAAATCCAATACGTATGGTCGCTTGTTAGATCAAGCTGACCGGGTCCGTCATCGCGACATCAAGCCGGAGCGCAGCATATCACCTCGGGTCCTAGAGGTTCTACTAGACCTCGCAATTACCATTGTCCAAGATACAGTTCAAGATGATCTCAACGACGCCCGAGAGCTTGATAAATCAAGAGCTCGTCACGTCAAGGAACTCGTCCAATTTATCCTCGATGCTATCCCTATCATGGAAGATATGGGTGCGCTTGGAAATTGGCAGTTCCGGAGTAGCGAGCAGATCAACAAGCTTACTAGGAGTTTCTTTACCACCCCTGCCTTGCTCTCCATCCTGCTTGACTGTCTTGAGGCACATCGAGGATTCTTTTCTCGGAAAGCATTCATGCAGATGCTAGCCAAGCCAGCTCAGCACGCCCCTTCATCTCTATCTGGTACGTTTTCACTCCGCAGGGGATGCACCCATGTCTAATCCTACACCTTTGCCTTTGCGAAGATGACGGCATGACGAATATCTTATCCATGTTCGTCACTTACTTCCAGGCCAGAAGACATGCGAAGACGCCCCTCACGACGTACAGATGTCTGTTTTTGTACTATATCTCCTTGCTGTTCCCTTATGAGGACCGGCAAAATGCTGTGCGGCAACAGATATCTGTCCTCGTTGCGGAATGCTGCCAGAAAAATGCCCCTTCTATCCCCACCATCTAATTCTCCCACCGACGCGGACACGTCGAAGCTATTCGTTGAATATAGGGCTCTTCCACCCTTGGTCTATAATATTCTTCTGCATATCGATGAGCGGACTGAAGATAACAAACCATTGGGCGGACTTATTTCGTCTTTGGACTGGTCGGACCGCAGAAATCCACACACTAGGGAGGAGGACGCTCAATACTATTCATGGAAGAAGATGTTCGATGTTGACAGTAGCATGTATCCCGACGAACTGATTGTAATTCTTCGTGACATAACTTACGACCCAACAGACCACTACGGTCGAACATTTTGGCGCATCAGGCGGTTAGAAGACATGGAACGAGAAAAGCATAGCCGTGTACAGTTGGAAGTGTTCAGAGGGGATGCAGATTTAGATCCAGCCAGCGGTAGCGGTTGGCAGACCGAGGAAGAAGACGACGATCCCCAAGACACTGAAGATATTATGTCTCAGTTGGACACAAACCCGGAGCGGACCACACGAGAGTTGGACAGAGCAAGCGAAGGTGGTTGGCAGACTGAGGAAGACGAGGGTGTCGAGGGACAAGATGTCTCAGCCGCAGTCTCCCACTCGAGGCCTGGACGAACCATGCAAGAGAAGAAACGAGACGGTAAAAGGACCAAATCTCCCGGATCTAGAAGTCGAACACGCAGAATCAGGTCAGTGCGCCGTATAGTCAAAAGATCTTTACGCTCTTAACTGTGCTTTTCCATACGCAGAACGCCTCACTGAGTACATTCGGCTAAGCCTTTCCGCAACGGCTCGCTCTATCTCTGAATGCGCAGAGTTCAGCGGAGAGACAACTTCATACGTTTGACTAAAGGACAAATATTCGGGGGCTATGCACTATGATAGTCGTAATAAAGATATAGGGAGCAGTCACCTTGAATTGTGAAGTCAGTGGGTATAGTCTACCGACAGGATGGGTATCAACGATAATTTGCGTCCAACTTTGAACGCCCTACAGTCATATAGTAGGAAGCGTACGTCACTCGATCGTATGAGGTTGATAGCGCGGAGCCATATTGGTCCCGGTAGATGAATCTCGTACGGCTCATGCGGCGAGCTACGTTGGTGTCTTTATACTGTTCAAGCGCACGACGAGCGGCAACAGTGAGCCGTTCTCACTTGAGGCGTAGAATTGTACGCAGTCCAAATGTACCTGGATGAAACGTCAGAAGAGCAGTGCTGTGCCGCATCAATATACGCACTTTGAACCTAGATTCAACATGAGCCAAGGTCATGGATCACGTAGGTGGATGACTTACCAATGATTAAAATTGGTCTCGAATTTCGCCAAGAAATCCCATCTCTTCGCCATTCCGTGATCACCATCCGCGGAGTCTGCTGTAGCGAAGGCCTGATTTGCGGACTTCGTGAACGAAGCGGTATACAAAGCAAAGGTCGAGCACGTCACAATGAGCCGTGAATATGCCTGCAATTTATCGTGAGTATTTGCGGACCTCCAAGATACGGTAAAGTCACCTTCAACAGCTTTGAACTGGTCAGCATGCACTCCTTTAGGCAGGTGTCCAGAAAGTCGACGTGATCACGAAGAAGCTGGTCGACGGTTTCCACCTTGCCCGCTTCCAGCTTGCCTTCGAGCTTCCTCCAATTGGGTTCGAGCACTTCGAACGTAGCGAAAGCCAGTATCTGTTGGACGAAGGCAAGCATGCGCGCGCGGAGGAGAAAGACTCGCTTCCGCCAGTTGTGGAAATCTGTGTGCCAGTCCTTCTTGGCTAAATCGGCAGCAGTCGGCTCAAATGAACCATCCGGGCGTGTTGAGCGTCTCCACGGCGTCGTTTTGTGCTCTATCCACATCGTCGACAGAGCTTGTTCGACGTGTTTTAGATGCAGGAGGAATCGGAAGATGAGTTGATAGCGAAGGATTGTCTTCCGTGAGATGACCAACGACAGAGGGAAGTTCACAGTGTAATCGAGTGTCAGTGCATCTATAGCTGTAAAATACAAGCTCACTTCTTCAACTCATTTATTGACGAACGGAAAGTTAGCACATACCAAGCATCTGTTTCTTATCGTCTTTGTCTTTTTTGGTTTCTTCGTGGCCATGACCGTCGGGCCCCTCTCCCTCGTCAATGACCCCACTGACGTTGACAACGTTCAGTAGCCACTCGTACAGACCGCTATTGGCCATTGTTACTTTCACGTCTTCGCGGAACATGGCATCTTCGCCTTGTGCATCGGTGTTGAGAGCGAGATCCAGCAAGCTCTGCAATTTGACAATCGACGCCGATCTCGCAGATTTCCGTAGTTCCGAGTGCGAAAGATCCAAGAGATGTGTCAGGAAGGAAGACTGAGAGAGGAAGAAGTAGCGTTTGAGAGATCTTAGTCGGGGTATTAACTGCTGGTCGCGTAATAGAAGATGTAGTAGGGTGCGATTTGCGTAAGTATACGCTTCGTCTATCAGCTTGTATAATCTGGGGATGTATGTGAGCCAAGAGGGTCAGTCTGGTAAATATGTACGCACCGCTCATCCTCCAATGAGACCTGCTCAGTAGAGGAACTCGAGTCCTTCTTGACTTCCATGCCACACTCTCGTATGACATTCAGGTACTTCCCAGCAAGAAGAATCTTATGCTTCCATCTCTCTAATGTAGGAGGGATGCACGCTCCGCCAGGTAATCGTCCACCAGGCGTTCGTGGTAAAGGTACGCCGGCCTGATGCCGCTTTGACGACCCGCCGAGAGTTGAGCCATCCCGTAACTATCGCAACCAAGACGGTTGATCCACAAAGTACAATGCATAATTATCGACACATACCGTGTATCGCCTTTCCCAGTATTCGTCCGTATAATCCATTTCAAGGGTACCCCGATCTATGAATTTGCTCTCCTTGATGCACAGTTCCTCATACGGATCCACAAGCTTGCCGGTCCGTATCCAGGCCTGGAGCATATCGACATAAGGTTTGCCGGCCGCAGTCATCAACACGCCGTACAGCTCCTTCGCGGCAGGGTCCCCAGACATGCTTTGCATACGGTCGTGTAGGATGGTGAGCACCTCGCCACCCTTGACCGTGATCCCGTTCGCACTGACGCCCAGCTGGCTAGTCTTGTTGATCTCGGACAACACAGCTTTGAGCTTCGCCCCTCCGAGACCAAGAGCCTCATTGCGTGCGTCTTCCTCGGAGTCAGAGGAGCTAGATGACGAGGACTCGGAGTCGGCCTCGTCTGCCGTCGCCAGTTCCGTGGTAAGTTGATAGAGCAGCGATAGAGTGTGAAGCGTTGGGTGAACATAAAACCACAGTTTCTGTAATGTGAACTGAGGTGAAGTGTTGAAGGCGTACTCCAGCTGGGCTAGTAGTGTTTGATAATCCTGGTGATATGAGAGAATGCAGTAGACAGACGCTTAATCGCGGGCTTACCTTCATCATTTCACGCATTGCTGCGCACAAAGCATGGTTTACCAGACCAAAGTCAAGATGACTTCTTGCTTCAATGAAAGAGCTGATGCCAGTATAGTAAGTAGCCAAAGGTAGGATGCGCTCTACCAGATCGCGGAGTGATGGATCTACAGAACGTTTCAATATGTGTGGAAATGGCTATGAAGATATGGCATACCAAGTGAAGGCGAAACAACAAATCGCATCCCCTGTAAGGGATCTTCCTCTTCGATAGAGTAATCGGAAGGATAAGTCACGTATGTACCTTCGATTCCCTAATCAATGATATGAGCAACCGCTACGCATTTACACTCAGTCACGATACACGATCATATATTGTGTATGTAAGATAGTAAGTACAGTATCCAATACGTACCATTAATACAAACAAGAGGTCCTCGAGGATCAACGCTTCCTGCAGCTCCAAAGGCAATCGATCCAGACTCTCTTGCTTAGATTTGCCCTTCCCATGGTTGACTATGCTGCTTGACCCCACACGGGAGTTCAATGGAGCTTTGACAAAGGATGCTTCGGCGATAAACGAAGGCTCCTCTCGACCTGGTTATCAGGTGAATAGATCCGCATATTCAGCGGTAGTATGACGCGCACCTTTCCCTTTGTCTCGCGATATTCGTTCCCTGCCCACTAAATCTTCGTCTATTTCGTCGTCCAGCTGCCTGCCTTTGCGAACTGACGCGATCGTGCCTGCTACCTAGAACTGAATGTTGGTCCTTGGTGAGATCCGGATAAAGCCAAATGGCTCACCTTCATATACTCTCTCGTAGAGAGACCTAGGTTTTTCTTCCTCCCCGCCCTCCTTCCTGGTGTGTATGGGTCCATGTTGAAGATGGTAAGGATGAGAGTCGAATTCAAGACGACCACTGGGAAGTGCGCCCAATCATTGAACGCGCCGACCAAAGCTTATGTAAGCGTCTACCGCGGTGCTCGCCGCCGGCGTCTCATGAACATCGTCCCCGACTTCAACTCGCCGCTCCAGACAGTCGAGCACCCGCAAGCCTGGTTTGATTCAGCCTTCAAACCAGCTGAGGCATATCTGGGATGAGGTTGGAATCTAATGTCTACAACTTTTCGCGGTGTCTACCGCGCATGGTACGTGTCTCTTTCCCGCTCTTTCCGCGCTCTCAACTGACGGCGTCGTGCAGAGCTGGTCGCCGAAGAATCTTTACAACGTGTGGCGACGATCAGTGCAAAGCGGGGATAAATTTGACGATGCGCGGTTCATGCATCCTAGCAAACCTGTGTCGCTCTTCCAGCAGCGTTGGAAGTCGAAGACACTCACTCGGGCGTACCACGGAGACCACATTAATGAGAAGATTTTCAAGCGGTGGTATTTGCCAAGTACCTTACCCGATGTGAGACCGAGAAAAGTCAAGCCGCAGGTGTCTTCCATCGGTCTGAAGCAGTGGGCACGGAAAGACGACGTTGCGGATCAGGAGCAGAAGCGGTTGGAGGAGGAAGAGAAGAAGGGCATGGCACCCGTCGGAAGTCTTATGTTCACGGAAGTCGAGCGACGGATCGACGTGCTGATATTCAGGTCGTGCTTTGCATCCAGTGTGTACGAGGCGAGGCGGATGGTCGTACACGGTGATGTGCTGCTTAATGGCAAGAAGGTGAGTCTCTTCCTAAACTACGAGCGGACGCTTCTGACTCTTCGCATAGCACACAAATGCGAATACACGACTTGCTCCGGGTGACATGATCACTGTGGACCCAGCAGCGATCCGGTTCCTTCAGCCAAAACCGGAAGCCAAAGCCAAATCTGAAGCCGAAGCTGAGGAGTCCGCAGAAGCGTCTTCTGAAGACGCAACAAAATCCGCTGAGAAAGCGACAGAACCACCTGAGACGCACAAAGAGTCGACAAAATCAAAATACGCGATCACACCGTTCAACCTGCCCCCATACGCTTCTGCTTGGATATTTATACCTGCCTACCTAGAAGTCTCTTTCGCGACGTGCTCAGCAGTCTTCTTGCGTCACCCTACCGCGCGCCCAGGCTACTCAGAGATACCCACGCCGTTCGACGCGGATGGTGAGATCATGCGTCTGACTTGGGAGTGGTACGCCGACCGGCACACGCGTATGAGGAGCAAGAGGCAGCTGGCTAGGATGCCGGAGAACAGAGGCTTTGTACCTCCACCACACCTTGTCCGAGATACTAATCTTTCGCCTACTGTGTAGTTCACGCGCTATTCTATACTTGCATACTCCTTGGCCACGTTTTGTCTGAAACGCGTGCGGCAACGATATCGATGATGAGCGCTGAACAACACGCTGCATGTCGCCTAAATTTGCGCAGCCTGGGGTGGCTGTCACCACGACCTCCACGACGACTCTATTTGAGTGGTTGTATTTGAGTAGTGTCACTGTATCTGAGGCTTTAGGTGCTGGCAGGTTCGCTGTTGACGCGGACGCCACAGTACTTGCGACTTTATAGGCAGCATCAGCTGATTGACGTGGTGACAGTGATCTGGGTCACCGCTAGAGCACAGAATGGATGCCCTCAATGAGGCGAGTCACTGAGGGTGCAGTGTTCCCAGGCGCGACGTGCTCACGTACATGTATACATCTAGTTGGTCAAACGAAATGTGAAGTTCACGCATCCCAAGGTAAGCACGTATCGAATTATGCAAACACTGGTAGTATCTGACGAGTCCTTCCGTCAGAGTTGGACGGGCCAGAGCAGTCACCGGCGAGACAGGCAAAATAGTGAAGATGAGGAGAACAAAGAGGAGAACTTTGTAAGTCCGATGTTTCGTCGCCAGAATATACATAGTTGCATTGACTCCATGTATCCCAGCTGAACGCAGCTACAGAAGCAGCATGGGCGAAAATTCTTGAAGTGATGGAAAAGAGAGACGACAAAATGGTTACAGGCTGGAAAGACGAAATGAACAACCTATTGATCTTCGTGAGTGGCAGACGATTTAGGTTCTTCTGTACTGAGTTACGGATGGTGAATGGGATTGTTTGTAGGCCGGCCTGTTCTCCGCCGTGGTGACCACGTTTGCTGCTGGATCATACCAGCTCCTACAGCCGGACCAGGGACAAACAACTGTGAATTTGCTTGGTCTTATCTCCCAGCAGTTGTCGTCGATGACTGTTGGAGCTACATTCGTGAACTCCACCGTCCCGGGCGCAGACAACGAGGACATCAACCCAGACTTTACGCCTCCACCACTATACGTCAAAGTCAACACTCTGTGGTTTCTGAGCCTCGCCTTGAGCCTCGTCGCCGCACTGTTCGCCATTGTTGTACAGCAGTGGTTGCGAGAGTACCCTGTGTCAGGTTTGAAGACTGTGCGCGAGTGTCTGAGGTTGCGGCACTTCCGTTACAGGAACTTGAACGCATGGGGCGTGCCGCACATCGTCTCGGTCCTCCCCATCCTGCTCGAAGCTGCACTGATCCTGTTCTTGGTCGGCCTCGCAGCATTCCTGTGGAGCTTGAACCGCACCGTAGCCTGGCCCTTCATCATCTTCCTTGCTGTCTCTGGGGGGGTTCTAATCTTCACAACCCTGATTCCGTCCCTGTCTACCAGCTGTCCCTACAAGTCCCCCCTTGCAGAGATCGTCATCCTCGGCGTCCGCAGCGTTATGCATGTGGCGTCGCTTTTCATCAAGGTTACTGTCTTCCTTGTTCTCACAGTTGGCATCGTTGGCCTCACAGGGCTCATCAAGTTGCCAGCCGTCGTACGCTCAAGTAGCTCTTACCTCGACTATTGGCGTCAAGGACTATTAAACAAGGTTACGCGCATCCTCGTTCCCCGGACCTGGCCCTTCACCTCTAACCAGGATGTCAAACGGCTCTTCAGCGAGTATTGGAGTACATACGACGAGCATGTGATCCGCGAGCGAGATGATCTTGACCAAGACATCCTTATCTGGGCTCCGTCCGCATTGCCCAGCAACCATTGGTCCCAGATTCACCCGTGCCTCCAAGACTGCTCCCCAGACGAGGTCATCGAGTGTGTGTCCCGGCTGGTCATGCAGAGCTTCAACGTCTCGGGCAACAAGTCTCCGAGCGCGCTCAGGTTCCCAGCCAGTCTCGCTCTCCGGCACATGGATCAGCAGTCCGTGGAGCACTTCAGGCAGCATCTGTTCGGAGCACTGTTCAGCACTGAGCAAGCCGAAGGCTCCTCGAGCCGGAGATCGTCCGACCCAGGCCGGTTGGAAATCGATGCCCACCTGGTTCTGTACTTCCTCATGTGCGCGCAGCCACGTCCGCACTCCGCGATGCGGAGTACGTACATAGACATGCTGTTCAAGACCCGAGGCGGCTTCCGTGCATTAGGGAGCAGTGACGGCATGTATGCACACAGTCGTCTGCGCAGCATCATTAGTGCGCTGTTCGAATGCTCTGTGGCCTGGGAACATGTATTCTCATTGGAAGGTGAGTATCTCTTCTGTGCATCCTTGATAGACGAGACTGACCCACCCACGTCTTTCTAGATACTGTTACAATGTCTTCGTGGGCCTCGGACGTATGGACGCGCGTACCCCTAGAACCTGCGCAATTCTGGATCGACCAAGCCTGCGGCGAGGAATTCTTCGGGACAATCGCCGTCGCGCTCTACGCCATCGAACAGCACTCCTCTTCGTTTGCCACCACCCCAGAAGCTCGCGACTGCTGCCAAACCCTCCTGCACACCCTGAACATCTACGCTTCTACCAATGCAACCCGGTTCCAGGCCCTGTCGAAGGAAAGTTTGCATGTCACATTCGCAAACGTCGGATTCATAGACGCGGCTTGTGCATCGATATGCCGGTCGTTGAATGTCTTGACTCCGTACCTGTCTACAGATCTTAGAGAGTTGGCTAGGCTGACTGCGGACCGCCTCGCGGAGATGCTTGGACAGTTGCCATCGTATCATAATGCAACTCAGTTCCTTGAGGCCTTCCGGGCGAACATTAATGAAGCGTACATAGAAGCTGCTGCGAAAACGTCCATCGTACCAGAGGTCAGTCATCATCCCGCAGCTGCAGTATCTTTGCTAGCCTTACAATGTTCTCTGCTCGACATGATCAGGTGTATCCCACAAGTGCTGCTTCTAACATGATGAAACCTGAATAAGTACGCACTTACGATTTTGCCTCACGAACCATATACTGTATGCGTATGTCTGCAGTCAGCATGTAACAAGCAAGAGCAGTCATTGTCGGTGCCTTCAGGCGTTCAGAGACAGATATGAGTGGGGCTTCTCACTTATTTCATGCAGCACCAAACAAAGCCAAGTGCTTTATCGGCGAGCTAAGGCTGACGCATGATAAAATCAGATAATGATAAGATTACGAGAAGAGGCGTATTAGCTATGGAACACCCCAACGTGAGAACGGTAAGTGCGCCACCTCTGATGCCGACCCACCAAACCCGAGGTCCCATCGAGGAGTAACGAGAGAGCACGTCGCCCAGGTGGTAGATGCAGAATTATGGAGGCGGGACAGGTAGACGAAGTAATATGGGAAACCTTCCTCCTCAACCTCAACCTCAACGTCACTATGATAATGTTTTATGCTATAGATATAAATCCAATCCGACATAAGTCTAACGTCTATAAACAACGGTTGTCCAAACAGATTATCGACAGGTATCAGAAATGTGTTACAACACATCCGATGAAATGTCTAAGAGCAGGGGCTTACTCCCTGCTCACATCACTACAGGCAATATTCATGAATTACAAAGCAAGACGAGGCAGGGTATGACACTTACCGTCCAAAGATTCGGACCTTCATCCAGTCCGTCGCGACTAACGCGCGATTCCGGAGAGAGAACAGCTTACTGAGGTAGGCACTTCGCCAGAATAGATACTGCAATAAATGATATTCAGGATAGTACAGAGGCGCCAAATGCGGTTTACTCACAGTAGCCACACCCGCTGTTGCGATCTGTACAAACTCCAGATCAGTACTTGATCGACCAAATACAGATATGTACTCACATTTCCTGTCTGTAAGAAGGGCAAATCCGCGATCGCCTTATCCGAGCCAATATACCTGAACACCAAAGCGTTAGCCAACTTTCCCAATGACTCAATGATGTAAACAACACATACGCAAGCGAGCCCTGGTTGTGTATACTTGAACGGCCTAATCTTCTCCACCTTCGCGACCTGGCTCTCCAGCGTCGCAACC
>JANHOG010000528.1:0-14933 GCA_027627325.1 Phlebia brevispora
CATGATGATCATCGCCAGTGGCGCGGTGAGGGGAAAGAAGAAGGCTTCGCTCAGGGAGAAGCAGCAGAAGCTGCGCGCTCATATCGAGAGGGCGAAAAAAGGTGGTCATTAGTAGTGAACGTGTTCACCGTCATTGGTGCACTGCATGTATGTACCCCGCAGCTTTGACACACTGTCGATCTACGATAGATTACAATCGGACTGTGTTGCTGGTCTTTGCTTGTGACTGCACGGTGATTACCCGAACAATGAGACTACATGCTCGATCCCTTCAGTAAGTGCACTATATTTGACCATTCTGCAATTTCTTTTGCAAGCTCGAGGCCTTGAACGAAATGCGACAACTTCGCGTCAACGACGAATCCCTGTGATGTGACGATCAGTACTCTACGCGCACGGCGTACTTCGAGTTCTACAATTCACCTTCTTCTCGTAGGCTGAAAGTTTGTCGGTCTGTGTTAGTGCCACGGAATAACGCATGAATGCTCTACTCACCCGCGAACTCCTCGGACAGCTTGTCTAGTGCTACGACGCGTCTCGTGATGAATTCACCCGCGTCGAGCTTCTGGTCATAAGTCTCCAATTCCCCAGGGAATGGGACATCGACTATCACTAGTCTCATATTCGCGTTCGTCATACCTAGCAAATAAGATAAGATCGTCTCGAATGAATGTAGAATTGTGAGATACGGACCTGGATCGGCTACTACGGTCTGCGAAGTTTGGATGACCTTCGCCGCCTTATAGCCTGTCTCTTCCTCAAGCTCACGAATAGCAGCTTGCTCGGGAGTCTCTCCTTCATCGATAAGACCTGCGCGCGAAAGATGGATTAAGACCGGCACTTCTGCATGCATCATAACGGGCCGTACCTGCAGGCAGTTCTGTGGTGCGCCCACTTTAGTGGCGGTCCAACAATTAAGTAGTGGGTGCACTAACCTATTACGAACGCGTCGACCGGTGGGCGGTACTGCTCGATTATCACAGTAGAAGGTGGGAACGCGTTTGACTCGGAACGGAGTATAGCCAATACAGCAACCGCTGTCGTGTTTGTACATGACTTGGTAAGAAAAGACATTTCGTGAAGCACGGGAGCTCCCCACCGTCAATGCCGGAAGATCCTCGAGTCGTACGCTCTGCAGACTCCCAGACGCGTTGCTTCCCGTCGGGGTCGCTCCAAAGGACTTTCTTCAGTTTGACCCATCTGATAAAGTATGAGTACGTATCCAGCCAATCCGGTCTGCAATAACGAACTTGGCATCTGCTGGAGAGAGATCCTCTTTCGATACAACTTTTGGCTGAGGCATCGCGCGTCCGATGTGCTTGCCTCTGAATGGGGATGATTGTGCTTTTTCACCAAAGTAATACTTTGTGTTGAAGCACTGCCAATAAAATGCGTGGTAATTATCAGCCAACTTTGAATCTGATTACTTACAGCAGAGGGTCTGCAGGCTGGACGGAGGGAGGATGGAGTTGGACGGAGGCAAGCAGAGAACATGGCATCTGTAACGCACGAGATGAGGTCATTAATGCCGCGGCGGGCCGAGCACTGCCTAAGACAGTGCAGTACTTGCACACGACCACCGACTCGAAACTGTCTGATCTGCCGACGAATATTGCGTTCACTCACAACAATGTAGGAACGCACGTAACCTAAGACAAAAGCATAGTAGGTCGACGATCTGAGAGGAATATCCGTGCCTCACTAGCCGTCACATTGAATCGTCATGAAGGTGTATAGGAAATTGAATTACATGACCAGACGACTTCGATTAGATGCAGAGAAAATCAGAGGCGACAATGTTCGTGCATTGAAGCGTGAGGTTACATGTATACACATCAGTCAGTGTACCAACAAACACTGCAATGTCCACCCTCTGCTCCGCGAGCTTCAGTAAGATGTCCTTTACGTCTTGAATCTCATCCTGGCATTCAGGCAGTAAATCCACTCAGGACGTAGATCTGGGGAGGCCGAGTAGACGAAAAAAACATTTGTCCAGTAATCCGACGGAGACGCGGGTGAATTTGAAGGCGAGACAACATTTGTGCCATGACCGCCCACGCCAGTACGTCATATCCAGAATGTCCAGATACGAGGATATGAGTGTCAAGGACGCAAGCTGCATGCAGCAGGACACATCAAGAGCGTTGGAGACATTGGCTGCAGCATTAGCTGCTATTTGTATATAAGATCGACCATGGTCGATACTGGGAGGCACATGCACGTCAAGTGCCATAGACGCGAATTGTGGCGTGACGCAAGATATGACGCGGTCCGAAGTGTTCAGAACTGCGTACACACCTCTATCTGGCGCTGTTAATACCAGCTTTTTTTTCCGAGATAGTGCAGCTTACCGCCTGGAGTCAGCGAAAATGTAAGCGCTGATGAAGGAAGCTGAAACCCTCCTCGAAAGGGATGGACATGAAGGACCACAGCCATGACAGACATGTCGAAGGATATCCCCAATGTTGAATGCAAGACATGGTCTAGAGTGAGCTGTAAACGGGACAAGATGAGACGATCCAAGCGAATACTTCCATGGCATATGCGTTCAAGTCAAGACTATCGCAGGCGAAATCGTAGCACTCACCTTCGTGCGAATTGACCTTTGCTTACTTCTGTACGAGATCAGGACATCACAAGTCGACACAACGGGAGCACCAGTGGACTACAGACCACGGGAGAGGTCAAAACGGAGTGTATAGGAAAAGCCGAGACGGAAGCGCTAGACGTACAAGAAAAGCGAAAACTGCGAGAAACAGCCTAGTATCCTCTGTCGTCTGCACCTCTGTGTGACGCCATCTGTCTCCGCTGAGTCTCCTCGAGCTTCGGACAGTTGGAGATACCGTGACCCAAACCTATTAGAGTCGGTCAGCATGCGCTGCGAACGCGACCAAGAGCATCAAACATACCTCCACACACTGGACATCCCTTGAGAGCTCCGCCTTGCGTTGCACGTGGATCATCGATGCTCATCAAGAACGGTGGCACCCTGTGGTAATGCCAATCAGCTCATGGCACACGCGTGAGGTTATAAGAAAAACCTACTTCTGTCCCGCTTCCATGAGCAGATACTTCAGATCCAAGAGCGTCTGCTCCGGAGTATTCATGTTGACGAACGTCGTGGCAATACCGGTTTTCCCGCTGCGTCCCGTACGTCCGATCTGGTGCACGTAATCTTCGATCTCTTTCGGCATAGAGAAGATAATAACGTGCTGGATGTCGTTAAAGTCCAAACCTTTCGATGCGACACCTGAAGCAACCATAACGTCCTTTTGCCCGGACTTGAAGGACTTAATAGCATACTGTCGTTCCTCCTGCGCTACATGGACTTTAGCAAAGGAAATGTCAAGAATGCCACCAAAATAGCCTACTTTTCGATCCATGGATGGCAACCGCTTCCACACCCTTCAGAAGCAAGTACTCTTGGATGTCTGAAGACGGATTTAGCGCATCATACAGAGTATAGACTCCAGAAGGCGTACCATCGACCTCGTTCTTATTCTCGCTGAAAATGATTACGGGAGGAGGCGTCTTCTGGAGACATTCCAGAAGATATACCATTTTCGCCTCTTGCTTGACGTACTCCACGACCTGTAAGACATCCAAGTTTGCCGCACCAGCACGGCCCACATTCACCAAAACTGGCTTCACCAAGGACTGCTGCGCAAAGTCCTGGATCTTGCGTGGCATGGTGGCGGAGAACAGTAACGTCTGACGTTGATGCTGCAGGATAGAATAAGAGAATGCGAAAACCTAAGTGCATAGGAACTTACCTTGAAGAAGCTCATGATATTCCGCACATCGTCCTCGAAACCCAAGTCAATCATTCTGTCGGCCTCGTCCATGCACAGGTATCTGCAGTTATCAAAAGTGAACCGCTTCTTCTCGAGCATGTCTATCAGCCTTCCGGGGGTAGCGACCACGATGTGCAAACCCTTGTTGAGGACGTGGCTCTGTTCGCCCATAGCAATACCACCAATGCACAGTAGGGTATTGAGTTGCGGGTATCGGCTGTCCTTTGACAGAGCAGCAGTCCAAGTGAGGACGTTCTCGTAGGTCTGCGTAGCCAATTCGCGAGATGGACAGAGTATGACGCCGACAGGTCCTTCGCCACGCACGAAGGGTAGTTTGCACTCTTCCTCCATAGCGAACATGATCAATGGTAAGCAGAAAGCAAGCGTCTTGCCCGACCCCGTGAACGCAATCCCGATCATGTCGCGCCCTGCGAAACTGGATTCAAATCAGAGGGGGATGTAGAAGTAGGTGAAAGGGGACACACGCTGTGGGTATACCTTGCAGCTGAATAGGTGTAGGCTTGATAATGCGTTTGGATTTCAAGAACTTGACCATAGCCTCGGGGACTTTCATATCCTGAACACCATCAGTAAGTCTCAATATAAAGGAGGCAAGCTTACACACCGTAAAGTTCTCTATAGGTGGCGGGACATCTTCCCCGTCCACGAGGATGTGATACTTCTCGCGTAGCCGTCGATGTTGCTCCTCTGTTCTCTCTCGGATGAACTTGGGAGGCTTCCAGCTAGTAGAGAGATTTAGCGAAC
Organism: Phlebia brevispora; assembly: GCA_027627325.1. NCBI lineage: Eukaryota > Fungi > Basidiomycota > Agaricomycetes > Polyporales > Meruliaceae > Phlebicolorata > Phlebicolorata brevispora. The sequence goes on from JANHOG010000528.1 coordinate 4,560, forward strand.
ACCATTTCAGGATCTGCAAAGCACGTACGTCGTCTTCAGAGATTCAGTATATTGTACACCTTTCGCGAGCTCCAGATCCGACGCAAGCTTCCGTCTGCTAGCTATAGCAGCAAGGATTTCCGCATCAGCCTCCTCGGCTTTCTCTGCTTCAGTCTTCTTCGCATCTGCAACGTCGATTCAGTGGAGATGTAAGGTGATATATGATGAGGACATACCCTCGACAGCCTTCCTGCTGTGTACCTCTTGGGCCTCCATCAGCAATGTTCGCTCCTTCCGTGCCTTCTCTCGGATCCTCTCCTCCTCCTTCTCTTCGTCCTCCCGTTCTTCTTGCTCCTGCTGTTGCTTCTTCCCGCTATCCTTGTCTGCACTCGCGCCCCATGACATCAGCTTTGCCAGTTTGGCCTGACGTCTCTGTGCGACGGGGATGTACGGTTCATACGGCTCGTCATTGTCCAGGGAGTATTGCGGGGGTGAGGGCGACCGCTGGATACGACGCCGCTTGGTGGTAGAACCATTGGGAGGAGAGCCAGAAGCGTCCATGAGGAGCGATTTCCAGTTTTCAGAAGCGAATTCCCGTTTGCGAGAGCCTTGGAGAGCTGGGCAGGATATGAATTCCCGTTTGTTTGGTGGGTTTGTGGGTCTTAGTTGCTGAATTCCCGTTTGTTTGGCCTGCTTATGGCTTGGATTTGTCTAGTATTGCGAGTAATTTTTGAGAATAATGTTTTGGTGGTGGCTGCTTTCACCGAATTCCCGTTTGCAAGCACGGGCGCTTCCTTCTGGATGCATCTCGAGGGCGCCTAGGCGGCGTAAACGCGTATTTTCGGCCGGGCCGAATGCGCCGGCAGCGGCGGAGCGTAATCGTGCTCGTCGCTCGGAATCATTAGCCGCTCGAATTATTCTCAATTCTGGCCGCCGTCTGCGATGATTTATACCCTCAGCACTCGTCCGCCGCTCTCTACCAAACGTCGACCATGTCCTCCATCCAGTTTGACCCGACGACCCATCCCCATCGTCGCCGTACGTGTCCAGGTCCTTTCAGATCGTCGATCGCGCTCATGCGTTTCTCCAGACAACCCTCTCACCGGAGAGTATGTCCTAGTCTCTCCTCACCGCACAAAGCGTCCCTGGCAGGGCCAGACTGAGGCGCCGCAGGCCTCCAACCTTCCGCAGTACGACCCCAAGTGTTATCTCTGTCCTGGCAACGAACGTGCTGGTGGTGCGAAGAACGAACCTTACACGTCCACGTTCGTGTTTGAGAACGACTACGCTGCCGTTCTCCCACCACCAGGCCCGGGTGCGCCGCCCGCGCCGCACCCCCTCTTGACTACCGAGCCCGTCATCGGCGGCTGCGACGTTATCATCTTCCACCCCAGGCACGATCTCACACTCGCCCGTCTGTCCATTCCCGACATCGAGAAGGTGATCGCGCAGTGGTGTGCCGTGTACGACAGGCGTGGACACCAGGAAGGCATTGAGTATGTGCAGATATTCGAGGTACGCCTGCTCGATACGCCTCTGCTGCCATGTCCAGCTAAATCTTCTATAGAACAAGGGTTCCATGATGGGTTGCTCAAATCCTCACCCACACGGTCAAAGCTGGTCGCTTTCTGCCGTTCCTTCATTGCCTTCGACCGAGTTGACAAATCTCAAGAAGTATTCGCTTGCGCAGGCTCAGACGTCTTCCGCACCGACTGGGCCGAAAGGTCGACCATGTCTTTTGTGCGAGTATGCGCACTTCGAAGTCGGTGTTCCCCATGAGCAAGGCCGTGTCGTCTTTAAGAACGAGCACTGGGTTGCTCTTGTCCCGTGGTGGGCAATCTGGCCGTTCGAGATCATGTGTATGTTTCTCGTTCCTTACGCCCTTGTATATTCGCCTAACGTCGTCCACAGTGCTCCCGTACAAGCGTCATGTTCCTTCGCTTCTAAGCTTGATGCCAGAAGAGAAGCACTCATTTGCTGAGGCCCTCTCCAATATAACAAAGCGTTACGATAATCTTTTCAAATGCTCCTTCGCATATTCGATGGGCATCCACCAACGCCCTGTCCCTCGTCGTGCTGATCTGCCGCCGCTCGCTGAACTGGAGGACGAGGATAATGTTGCCCATCTCCACCTTCACTTCGCCCCGCCACTGCTCAGAAGCGCTACTGTCCGCAAATTCTTAGTCGGGTACGTCTCTTCGGTGTGATGCGGTTTATCTTCTGCTGACCCTATATCCGCACGTGCCACAGATTTGAGCTGATGGCAGAGCCTCAGAGAGATTTAACTCCTGAGCAAGCTGCTCAACGGCTGCGCGGATGTCCTGATGTTCACTACTTGGACACATTAGAGGCCGAGTCAAAGCCTGTCGCTCATTGGTGCCAAACAGAATAGACGATGGACGAGACCTAGTGTACGTAATATCTTCCTGTATATGATAGACGTCCAATAGGATGCTAGACAGAAATGTAGCAGTCGAGATACCCAAGAGTAGTTTCAATCACTCCGAGATATTCGGAGACGCTTGAATGAGGCGTTGGATTGCATAGCCCGATGAGCTGCCGATGATCAAAGAAAGGATATCGGCGGCCCTGTAGATCTTTGATCTAGGCCCATTAGACGCCGAAAATCCGAAAGATTCAAAACTTGAATACCCACAGTGAGCTTGCGAAGCTACAGTCTGACTCTTCATCCTTTCCCATCCCATCGATAGTCTCAAAGCCAGCTTCAATTGCTGCATCGTAAGTGCAAACTGTCTTTCGAGTGTGTTTCATCTGACTCCTGTCCTCTGCAGTGTCCCCACAGACTATTTATGAACGGACCCCTCCTCGTGTGATGCAATTCTGCTGTAACTACGCGGGCCTGCATCCTACGGGCTCACCACACTCGCATCCATGGCCTTCAATCTCAAACTATTTCTGTTCCGAATATATGGCATACTAGCACGCTATGTGATTACGTTCACTTCAAAACGCTCTCTCGCTCGTCTCCTATCCACATGCCTATGCTGCATCGTCGTCGTCATCCGTCCCTTTTCTGCTCTCGGTGGAAGTTACGCTTTCCTCGTACTCGCTCTGAAAGAACTCGTTTTCTCTGTCCAAGCAAGCCTCGCCCAACAATTAGAATTAACTGTATTGAATATCCTCGGTGCCTTTCTCGGAATTGCTGTCTCTACCCTTGCCAAATTCATCGCTTCACGAACACCAGAAGACTCTGCCAATGCTCGAGCTACGTGCGCTGTATTTCTTATCCTCATCAGCTTTTTTGGTGCGCCGTGTTCTGTTAGTACTTCGTCGAGCACGTATCCTGACAGCGAATCTGTTTTGATAGCCGGTCTGGCAAAGAGTCGTCTGCCGCGTCTCCAACTTTCCACACGAATCTCATGTTTCGCCTCTGTTTGGATACTAACTAATGACATCGGGAACCCTTCGGTAAGCAACTCATAAACAGCTCGCCGTGACCTGCGGCACGCTAACTTGTCTCCAGAGGGTATTGAACGCCTCAGGAAACTTCCTCTGGATCACACTCTGCGCTGCTATCCTATGCCTCGTCGCACTCCTAATAGTAATGGCCCTCATACGATGGGCCTCCACTAATTTCGAACGCGACATTGCGTCTACAATGTCCGTCATTCACACAAGTCTAGACATGGGCCTCAACCTGGCCTTCCCCACTCCCCAATTCCCGACTATCGACCAGATCGAGTACCAACGCCTAAGGCATGACCTTTTGCAGCGCTCTATCAAGTTGAACGAAAATTATTCACAAGCGGCGTTTGAGCTGCGCATAGGTCGATTGAGCTGTACGTGACGTGACTTCTGCTCCATTGTCTGTGCTAAATATACGGGCTAGTACGCTCCATCCGCCCTCTTATAGCTACCGTGGAGCATATGCGGCGTGAGCTTGCATGGGGTATGCCCCTCAGGCGTCCCGAATGCCGCTCGCGTCGGGGTACCGTGCACAACGGTCAGACGACCCCCATCCTTCCACCCCGAAATGAATACACCGTCGAGCTCGAGCCCTCTGCTCGTGCACTCGGCACCGCGCTTCTCGAAGCGACCAACTGTGTCGAAAAGACGATCGTCCTGGCGTTTCACCAAGGACCTCTTCCTGCCCAGCTCTTCTCTTGGACTGTACCATCGACATCTGGCGAAGGCGATAAAACGGAAGGGGAGGCACAGTACCACCATTGGACGGTATCGCAAATCAATGCGATCCGCGAAGCTGAAGCACACTTGAAGGTTGCGAAAGACGAGGCTCGCGATGAGCTGAAGCGAGTCTTTAACGACGTTGATGAACAGCAGAGAGATGAAGACGCAGATCCTAATATTCCTCAGGATGCGCTCCACTGTAGTTTGGCTATGATTGCGCTACTGCAGGTGGGTATATGCGCATATGTTACGGTCGTAATCTAATGCCACTGTATATAGATGGCTCAGGAAGCTCGCACCGCATTGCAAGTGGCACAAAGGTTTGCGACGCAGTACGAAGAATCACATCCACGCCTATGGTATCCTCGATTCTCCCTATCATGGTTAGGTGTCCCTCCCGGCTCCTTTGTATACGACGATCCCAACATGCCATTGGATAAGTGGGGCTCGTCCTCCGACGAAACACTCACACTCCCTGACAGCGATTACGCCAGCCCAGAGTGGAAGCAGGGCTTGCGGGAAATACACAGCGTCCACGTCCGGCGTGCAGCGTTGAGAGCTGCGCGGATGCACATGCTGGCGAAGGACGACCACATCGACGCTGACCACACTCCATCGTGGTGGACAGCTATTTCTAACTGGTGTTACGAGGCGTGGGCGAATCCACGTTCAATGAGGCTTCGTATGAGGCTCTGGAAGTTCCTGAAGGCGGTTCGGCATTCCAGTCATCTTCGCCATGCGCTAAAGAACGCGTCCGGAGTTGCTCTCTTGACATTTCCCGCATTCATGCCTGCCGACTCTAATGGTGAGAGTAGACGTCTCTGTGATGGTACGTCATGACTAATGATCCTACTTCAGCACGTAAATGGTATACGAAAGTTCACGGACAATGGATGACGATTAGGTATGCCCCATTTAGATCGCATATCAGTCCCTGCGGCTAACCCTTGTCTTGGGCAGTTTCTTGTGGGTGTTCGAGACCAATACAGGTGCTACGTGGCGTACTGGATACCTGCGAATTGTAAGTGCCGGTATGATATCAGAATAATCATTGCTAACCTCTTGATCGCAGCTCGGCACTGTGTTTGGAGCAATCTACGCGTACATAGTGCGTGACCTTGTTTTCTACTGTGGAACTGGTAACAGCTTCTGATACATAATGCCAGACCTGGCTCATATGCCATACCAACCCATATGGGCTGACTACGATGGTTACTGTAAGTGCATATTATAGTGTCGCTTTACCCGGTTCTTACTTTTTACGATCATCAGGCTGCTGACATCCCTATAACGTGGTTGATCATGCAGAACAACTTGAGCCCTCTCGCGGTGCCCATGTGAGTAGGACAATTCTGCACCTCTTTGAAGTGGTTCTAATTGATGTCACAAAGGTCCGTTGCAATTCCGCCGATTGTTTTTGCGAAGTATATTAGTCCAGATACCACAGGCTCGATCATAGGTAGGTGTGCAAATACCGTAATCTACTTCATCGCGCTCAGTCCTGGTATTTCATCAGATCTTGCTCTTCTTCGGGCCGCTATGATATCTGCGGGGATGGTGGCTGCTCTGCTGATGAATAGCCTCATCTTCCCACGACATGCCCGAGTGAGTGGAGCTTACTCTGCGCAATCTATGCGTACTCATCGCTCCGCAGGTTTACTTTCTTTCAGATACCAGTCGCACGTTAGGCTTACTTACCGACTTATACCTGACGCTTAGTCAGTAAGTAGCAGATGGTTGTGTGTATTAGTCTGCTTGACTAACCGACATCTGTATAGCGACATCTGGCAAGACAGAACTTCTTACACAAAAGATGAACGCCAGAAAACCCTGAAGCTAGAGCTACACATCCGAAACGCTCTCCACCGCCTCTCCGCCTTGATCGCCACGATGAACAACGAGATAGGCCTGCTACCAGTATGCTGGTTGTGCCTTTGATCTTTGCCCTACCTCATTGTGTTCGTGATATAGAAACCTTTGCACCACTACCGCCGGATTGTGACGGTGCTACAAAATCTCCTTGATCTTCTCAGCGGCCTACGAAAGATCCGAGAAAACATCCCACGCAAGATGACTGTAGCTGACGTATTCAAGGAACGCAGAGAATTCGTATGTTCTGACAGTCTCAGTGTCTTCGCACAATGGAGGCTGACGTGTGCACGAAAATAGATGTCATGCGTCTGTATTGTCCTCTTCGCTTGCCAGCATGCGTTTAAAGCACGTGAACCACTCCCTCAATTCCTCCCTTCCGCACGCCATGCGCTCATGACTTTGGAGACAAGCCTTCAAGAGCGGATACGACAAGCGCGACGAGAAGAGCCGTGCGCGATGGGCTTGTCGTTGGTGTATTCGTTTGCCGAACTAGGACGTCTTGAGAAACATGGTTGATACGCTCGAGACTCTATTGGAAGTTACTGGAAGTTTATTTGGCACTTCCACATGGTTGACGTCCAATTCCTTTTGGTCGAGGACATCAACGCGAGAGCCAGCTGGCGATACCAATTGGTACAGCACTCTCCGGTGGGAAGAAGACAAGATTGTATAGACTAAACTGCAATGCATTGTCGAACACCACCATATATGACTAGTGCCTTACGCCTGTTCAGAGGAAGGAGACTTACCGGTAACATCTGATCTTCTTCACGTTTCGAACTCACGCAGCTTTATGAACGCAAAACATCTAGCGTATCCAGGATGTATTCCAGAGAGTTACGATGCATGGGGGCAGCGGTTCATGTGATGAAAGGAACCGAATAAGCACGACAAGCAGGGGCTTAAAGGACACCTACTGCAGCGCACTCGAACGCCTCCCAAGGGCAAACGAATAACGATATGTAACGAGCAACTAGTCAAAGCGTGAGAGACGGGCTGAGTACATTAACCGTGAAACCTAAAGGGGTATTGTGACATCTGCAGGGACCAGACCAATGGGTGCTAAGTGCTTGAGAGGACAAAACTGGTTCGTGCCTCATATCGTAATAACTTTAGATAAAGTGCTGTGGTACAATATGGGGGGTAGCGTGAAAGAAGAGAGCATTGAGAGGACGTCATTTTGCAAGCTGCACGACCACATCAGTACGTGATTGGATGATGAGTCTATGCAACAGCACGCACCATTGTGCGGCTCGAATGGCTCGAGTGATATGATAGTGACTGCGTCTGAGCGGCACGTAACGATCTTGATGAGGAACCCAAGGACGTATGCATGTTATTCGAAGTACTAGGGGCTGTGGGTACTCCGCTCGCAACACGCGTGGCGCGAGCAGTTAGAGGGGTTGGGGCACTGATGAGGGACTTCTTGGGGGTCTCAGGGATGGATTTGCTGTTGCGGTTGCTACCCAAACCAGTTGAAGACGAATTGAGGAGCGACTTCGACGCGCTTGGCGACGGGCTTGTCACCTTTGCACGGGTCTTGACACCTGTGATGAATGGATGGCGTAGCGCGGCTGTTGGCTTCATTCGTCGCTCTGGGTCCCAGACCAGACATTTCGCCACAAAGTCAACAAAGTCCGAGTCGTCGCATCGTAAGACCTGAGTCAAGGTCTTGCTTCCGGCGCGTCTTCGTCTGCCTTTCGAGTTAACGCATGGCCGAGGTGCACCTGTCTGGTCTAAAATAGGGATAGTGTAAATAGCGAACATTCAAGATGGAAGACGAGAAGACACACCAAAGAACAGCCTCTTCCGCGAGCTACGACTGATGAACTCCTTGTCCGGCACTCCGAGGACCTCCATTATGCAAGATAGCTGTTCCTGCTCGTTCTCGCCAGGGAAGATAGGGAAGCCCGTGTACAGCTCCGCTAGAATGCAGCCTAAACTCCACATATCGATGGCCATGTGATAGCTCATGCCAAGGATGACTTCTGGAGAGCGATAGAAGCGACTTTGAATGTAAGTGTAGACTACCCACGTTTGTCAGTTGTCTGAGCAGTTCGTAGCTACAAGATCACCACGTACTTTTCTCGTGCTCGAAACAGCTGCTTCCAAAATCGATGACCTTGATTGCACTTTTAGCGGGGTGTCGTAAGAGCACATTCTGTCTCAAAAGGTGAGTGATAGTCCACGCCTTGCGTAAATGTTCGACGAACCTCAGGCTTGAGGTCGCAATGAACTATTTTATGGTGTCGCATCAATGCTAATGACTGGAGCATTTGACTGGTGAAGCGCCGAATAAGAGTCGTCGAGAATCCAACAAAACCGTTAGCCTTGATCAGCTCGTACAAATTGATGCTGAGCAGTTCCATGGCAATGCAAAGGTGTCCACGGAAGTAGAAATGCTCAGTCATCTTGATGACGTGGTGCTTTTCATCTTGATCCTGTCAATGTCGTGAGTCAACGCACTCCACAATGCTCGCACACAGACGCACCCATTTCCGCAAGTTATCGAGGATCTTGATCTCGACCAAGGCTTGGTGGTGGAACCTCTTTTTGTTACGGATGATCTTGATGGCAACTGACTCGCCTGTACAATGATCACGACAGTGTAATACTTGACCGAACGATCCCTTGCCGAGTGTATCTATAACTTCGTAGCGGTATGCCAAATGATCGTGGAGGATGACCTGGTAGTCACCGCGATCGTCATCGTAACCGTGATTGTTCGTCGAGTTGTCCAGAGTAGCCAGTTTCTTCTCACTTCCAGCACCAATGAAGTACACAGAAGGATAGTCTAGGATCTCCTTGCACTCATACTCGGACAAGTACTGGACTTGACTGCTCTTCAGAATGGCTGCAAGAAACCGTGAGTGTTTGTGTGACAAAGAACTCAACATAACTTACCTGCCGGAGCCGCAGGGGATGTGGGCGGTATAGGTTCGGGGAATCGAAGCATCTTGTCTAGTTCTTCTTGGGTAGCACCGCTAGCGAGCTTCTTAGCTTGCTGCTTCTTGATGTAATGCCTCATTTCTTCATCGCCTACCCGCTCGTCTTCGTCTTCTATAGATACAGGAGATGGTGTAGAGTTCGGGTTCCTGCTAGACGAGGCAATCGTTGACACACTTTGAGTCGAATTACGAGCCTGAGACAGAGAGATCTTGGGCTGCAGCAGTTTGAGGCCCTTAGCCGGAGACAAAGCAGAAAGTCTGTGGTGCGAGGTCGAGGCCGAGGGCTCCTCCTGGACAGCCACCTGGTTCACAGCCGCAGAAATGGAAGCAATCGAACCAGTTGAAGCTTTCCGCAACCCGGTGAACGAAATAGAATCTCTCTTCCTCGAGGCAACACCATTGACAGTCGCACTGGGTGCAGTCGCTTGGCGAGCGACACGCGCGGTGGTCGTGGTCGCGTTGGTCGATGGTGATGCACGAACAGAAAGACGCTGTCCCGTGGGGCCTGGGACAGCTTTCGGCGTTTGGCCGTTCTCCAACACTCCAAACTCAGTGGTGTCATTGCCGTTACCAGCTGGTGATGCACCACGAGACTGCGCAACGCTAGACGTGCCACCAACAACAATACTAGATCTGCGTCCTGCGCCGTTGCCCTTCAAAGTAGGGGAGTTGTTAGTGGACGAGCGACTAGAGATCCGCGGGATCTTCGTCGGAGTCTCCTTTGACAAAGCGGAGCTCGTGTTCAGAGATGACGGTGGTGGCGGCTCTTTAAAGTTGTGGTGGGCAAGTGACCCCACACTAGGCGAACCCGCAATTGTCGGCAAGACATTGCGTGAGTTCCGCACGGAGGCGTCAGCTTGCTTCTGCAGGGAACTGAGCGTCTGAGACGTGACCCGTGACGCCTTTGGTGTGCTCTGCGTCGACTGCAAAGACGACGTCGATCCAGAATTCAGGCTGGCCACACGCTGAGCAGTCGTTGGAGGTAGCGCAGAAATCTTCATAGGAGGCAAAGCAACTGGTTCCGCTTTCTTGGGCTGGACTGACGACAGCGTCTGAAGAAGCATACGAAGATCAGCCACGAGCCCGGCGGAAGACGTAATTGAAACGTACCTTGCCTCTTCTCCTGCCCATGAGGACAGAAATCCTACTTTCGCTCCTATCCTTCTCTTCCTTCTTGTGATGCCGCTCTTTCTCGGAATCCTCCTTGCCACTCTTCGAGTCTTTCTCTTTGTCGGAGTGCAGGCTCCTGCGTGAACTGGAGCCCTTGAGCAGCGACGGCAGACCCAAGCCGAGGACAGACGACTTCTTGTGTGCAGAGCCCGGCGTGTGCTGCGAGACAGGCGTGGTCTCCTTTGTGGGAGAGTGCGAGTGACCACTGGGCGGTCGTAGATAAGATGCCGGCTGATGCTGATGTTGGCCAGACGAA
>JANHOG010000529.1:0-14876 GCA_027627325.1 Phlebia brevispora
GGAGGGATCCATACAGCCTTGACGTCCGGTCCTTCCTCTATCGCACGGTAGTCCGGCGTATGTCCGAGCGTACCGAGCCTACGACGCGTGTCAGTGCGTGTCACTGCAATCAGACAAGGAGCAGGCTTACCTGGACACCAGATACATGACATGCTTGACGAACCTGAGTCGGACGCTACGGCTCAGAGTCCATGTCGGCTTAGGACGGTTCGACGGCAGGAGATAGTATAGGACCCATAACGGAAAGCGCACCAGCGCGGTCGAGACGACTTGGTAGGTCAAGTAGATGGCATACCACGGCTGCTTTGCGTATGGAGCAGGCCCCGGAAACTTGTCTCCAGAGGCCATGGTGTGCGCTGGTTAAGCAGGAAGATAGGATCCATCTCTCCTTCACAGGCTAGTGTTGGCTCTCTTTATTAGGCTGGGTATCTTCCGGAAGAAAGCAGGCAGTTGCTGGAGGAGGCAAGGCAGCTGATTGACGCGGTCAACGGACAACTGTGCGAAAACTGGCATTATTCTGTTATTTTAGTTTTTGAATACAAGTGGCGCCGGTTATGACCTTATCCCGATCAACCGCTTATCCCGTCGATATGACATTCTCAAGCAGCCTCAGCACACACACTGTCTGCGTCCAAATTGTTTGTGGGCAGGCTCATGGTGAGCGAATACCAGTGGGCCAAGCCTACGAGCATGCACAAATCACTGCATTCTAATATCGGAGTGCATACCATTACCAGTACTTCCGGATCTCCATCGTGTTCACGCAGCTTTGTTGATGTCTCCGAGTCTCAGTACACCTTGGGGTCCACGGCAGGAACGTGCTTTGGGCATCTTCCCGAGATTTTGTTCACTCCAACATCTAATGTATCAGGGCTTTTAATGACCTATGCCAGGGTCTGATTTGCAGGTGCGTGCCACATTCTGGTTAGACCAGTGAGTACATGCTAAAGCCTAACTCGCTCACCGCTGATTGTCTCAGACGAGATGCATGTTTATGATGCGCCGTGAGTAACGCATGTACGTTTCGGGCTCAGGAATGCTACAAACTTCCTGGTAGGGGTGTTGGAGATCATCTCCTCCGGTAAAAGCGGCAAGGCTCTCATGTAGTGAAATTTCCGTGCGTCACTCAAAGCTCTTTTCACACTGAACATGAATGTCGTAGGACATAAGAGGATTCACCGCGCATCCATAGGACCACTGTTTGATTGCGATATGAGGCGCGGCGGCATCTGGTCCTCTTCCTAGCGAGCGCTGGGTGCGCCTGAGCCATTTCCTCTCCGGCCGACCATGTTTCGCGACTATGTACAGTACGTGTGTACGCATGAGAAGCATCCTGTTCATTTCGGCGTAGGTAGACCTCACCTCGTGCCAACCACACCTCGCCGGCCCCGACGGCAAGCTGGGGTCCATGTATTAACTCCTTCCTGTCGGAAGAAGATTGAGCTTCAGCTTGTGACCGTTCTATAGGCTGCTTATATCAAGATGACAAGGGTCCTGTCGCCCGAATCTGATGCTCCTGAACCGCGTCTGAGCACAGGATCTCACGACACAGTTCCTGGAATGGCAACCTTTACCGAACTGGCAATGTACCGGCAATCAAGAGAAGCGATGTTAGTAGGTGTGGGTAGTATATCATAATATTGCTGTTGACACAATGCTTACACGAATGCGCATCGCACCATGTTGCTTCAAGTTTATGGCGAATTTTGCTGTGCAGATTACTACTATGATCGTTCTAGGACGGAGCTGTCTCGCAAATAGTTGGCCCCATATCCACGAGGAACATGAGCGTCATGAAGTAAGATGCTACTGGCTGCGCTAGAGAGATTCTGGTAGGTGTCATTCTGGCCTGCGGCCGAGAAGCTAAACTCACTCCAATTGTATGTAGGCGTGATTTCGCAACATGTTCATTTTGAGTTCACTGCGTCCATTTCTTCCCACTGTCGGTTATGGCCGCACCTATATGGGTGCTACCAGCCTGGCTAACCCATTCCGTAACTGCCCAGCAGCTTTCCCCTGCGACCCCTGGTAAGCCATTCCTACCTGCCTGTTCCCGACTACAATTAGCTCATTGCTTGCACGCAGCTATCCATGGATCTCTATTCCACAGCTCAAAACGTAATCCAGATTCTACAGACAGTCTACGAGAAATATCAAGAATACAGAGAATCCGATGAAACTATTCGCGCTGCAAGCGACCGCCTCGAGGCTGTGGATGTCCGACTGGATCTCTTCGAGCGATGCCTAAAGCACCAACAAGCTGATCTCACCGATAAGCAGCGCAAGATTTTACAGAAGTCGCTCGACAGGGTTGGCAACTTGTTGTCTCAATTGGGAGAACAGCTACCCGCAAAATCCACGATCGTCGCTAAGATTACCTGGGTGGGCTGGAAAAGACATCAAGTCGAAGGGGTGGTCGAGGAGCTTAGGACATGGGTGGATGATACGCAAGGAACATTCTTCATTGTTGACCTCGAGAAGCGGTTGAGACAGGCGGGTCTCAACAACGACGACAAGTTGCGCCAGCGTCTGTTCGATACGGGAGATCATACATTCGCAGGGGCTTGGACCCTCAGCAACAGAATCAACTCCCTGATTCACGACGTCCCGCACTTACCCAAATCGTCGTTTACTCTACCAACTAAACTGGGCGAACAGATGGTCGGGGAATATCAGGCTCGCGCTGTGTACCTCGAAGCCCATTACATTGAAGAGGGCGACGAGCGGACCAAGCAAGATCAGATCAGATCTTGCGAGCGACTCGCCTCTGTATTCCGCTCTTCAGACGTTGACCTCTCAGCCTTACATCTCTTACCTGCTTCCGGCATCATCGAGGACTACGAATTCGACAGGTGCTATATCGTCTACGAACTACCCTTTTCCTGCCCCGTTTCCCCGTCGATGCCGACGTTGTCACACATTCTGGAACGGCAAGTACGCATCACACTTGAGGATCGAATCCGCATTGCTCTTGAAGCAGCGGTTGCCGTCTTCTCCGTTCATGCCGCTGGATGGGTCCATAAAAACATCCGCAGCGACAATATCCTCATCAACACGCACGTCGCTAAAGGTTCAAAGGCCGCAGCCACTGTCGAGACCGCATATCTCGTCGGCTTCCAATCGACTCGACCGCGTGTGGAGGGATCTGAACAACGTCCAGAGCTCGATCCTGTGAAACGTCTTTATCAACATCCCGAGCGACAAGGCGGACGAGACACGCGAGTGAAGAGGTTCGATATCCGTCACGACATGTACAGCCTTGGCGCAGTGCTTGTCGAGATAGGCTACCGGAAAACCCTCCAGGAAATCTTCTTTCCCAAAGCTAGGCCGTCTGGGAACGAACCGACGCTTAATGAAGCAAACGACAATCACAAACGCCTCGTCGATTATGCTCACCGACTTAGCGACAAAATGGGCACGAAGTACGCGGATGCAGCTCTCGTCTGCCTCACCCAGACGACGGAACAGCAAACCTCTCCAGAACTCAGGGAGGAGTTTTACAGGAGTGTTCTCCAACCACTGAAGGAGATATATGAGGGTTTAAAAGGTCGTCAGAGAAATACTGAACTGTAATTAACCCAATGTTGGAGAGTCACTCGGTAATTGTAATCGCACGCGCATGTACATGACTTATCATCGTATCGAACGGGCATAGTAGTAAGGAGTTGTACGTGACCAAGTCACTCGCAATTGGCTTCATCCCTAAGTTGTCCGGCATTGCGCCCACCATGGTCTTCTAACTTGCCTATGGACCTCCGAGTCGACATGAGCTCCTCGAGATAATAATAGTTGATATTCATCTGGAGCGTATTGATGTTCAGACAGAAGACGTAGCGGTGTTTGCATCATCAAGATGTTCGGTACCGCGTTCGCATCAGCACCATGGTCGAGCAGTGCAGTTATAGCCTCCAATCTAGTCTCTTGCACTTGGGCTACCCATTGTTCGAATAGAACAAGTTCGGATATTCTTTTTGAGAGCCTTTCGGAGCTCATACAGGCAACATGCAGAGGCGTATAACGGGCACGATCCCTGGCCTCGATCTTGGCACCATGCTTGAGAAACGCAGAGACTAAGTCTTTGCAGCGGCCTCCCATAAAGATGAGCTTGTGCATAGCTGTTTCTCCCTTTGCATTTACAGTCATGGGGTCTGCGTTGGCCTCTAGCAGAGCCAGGACTGTTTCTGCCCGCCTAGCGACGTGCAAGGGAGTCTCTCCATGTGAATTCTTCGCAGAGACATCAGCCCCTGCTTCCACAAGAAGGTGTAGCATGCCGATGTTCACGTCATGACCCTCGTATCCGATGGCGTTTCTGGCAACGGCATGAAGAGGTGTGTCTCCGTGTTTGTCTGGAATATTTGGGTCTGCGCCATGTTTAAGCAGAATCTCCGTGAGTTCGCTGGAGTGTACGAAGGGAGACTGATCGAGGAGATGTCCCACACCAAGCGGAGGGAAGTCCGCGGACGCACGGTATCTGTCCACCGGCGAAAGGCGGTTCTTGCGGCGACTAAAGGATGAGAGCAGAGCGGAATCTCGGTCAGCGACCACAGCAAGTGCTGTTCGTCCTCGATAGTCCGGGATATTCACCATGTCCCCGAAACCATTTTCGAGTAAAAGCGACAGGATTCGGGGATCGACCACTCGATCTAAAGGCCCTTCCTTTGGTGGTTTCATCTCCTTAAAGGCATCTCCTCTATCGCGTACAGCGGCTGCCAGAACTTCAGCTGCAGCAAAGTTGGAATAGCAACGGGCAATCGGGGTACATGCGAGCCAATCGTGAGACAAAGGATCCGCGCCACATTGGAGAGCACAACGAATGGTATTAGCTTGCCAATAGTCTGCCCGCAGGTGCAGAGCGTTTTGTTTCGAAGCGTTCATAGCTTTGACAGTAGCAGGGCAAGCAGTCATTAGAGCCAGGGCGACATCGTCTTGTATAGCCATGTGCAACGGGGTGTCTCCGTGGTGATCTTTGGCTAGAGGATCGGCTCCATTTCTGATCAGGGAATAGACGACATCACCGCTGCAGGCCGTATGGAGAGGCATGTGCTTGCAGTAATCCAAAGCATCGATCTTCGCACCACTCTGCAATAGGACATCTGCGATCGCCCCAGACTTTGCACAATGCAAAGGAGAAAAGTGGTGTGTGTCGGATTGAAGATTGACGTCTGCACCGCGTCGGATGAGTGCTTCGGCCGCTGCCGCAGATCTCGCCATATGCAACGGCGCAAGATCCCAGATGTCGAACTCGTTAATGTCGCTTGGTATGCCTTTAGACAGTAAAGCTTCTAAAACTTCGACGGCATCCACCTTCAGGGCAAGTTGGAGAAGCGCCTTGCCGAGTGCCAGCTGCGCGTCATGAGCAACGGGAGTTTCTGCGCGAGAGAATCGATCAAGAGCCTCGCGCAAACCCACTGCGTCTCCTGTCTGATGACAATGTAGGGCCAGCCTGACAGTCGCAGCCCAATCCGGTGGGTCACGAAGACTACCCTTTTCCAGCTCTTGCAAAACAAGGGCCGCATATGTCTCCGTGTCGCTCGAGGTCTGCGAGCCCCAAAAGAACAGCATCAGATAAAGCAAATGGTGCGTAGGAGAAGTAAACATACCGACGACAGTGCAGGTGCCGTGGGCAGCCACGATTCACGTTGGTACACAGTACCGCTCACAGGATACTGCCTCCCCTCCCACTGAGTGAAGTACTAGATGAATATGAGTCAATAACCCTACGCCGTATCGCTGTCAGCAATGTGAGGACTCACATCCACGAATGTCCAATCTGGGTTTGGCGCCGAACATGTATCATCTGCGGCAACAACGAGGGTGTCGAAGACTTTCTGCCACGACATACGTCCACGTCCATCGTGGGGATGTCTGCGTACGGTTCCATATATGACATCGATGAATACACCAATGTGGGGAGATTCTGCCGTGGAGAGTGCTAGAAGATCACTGTCCTGAACGAGGCGTCGAGCTGCTCCATCCTGGCTGGAGAGCTTTAGTTCGTCAACATCATCGTCCTTTTCCACATCACTAAACGGCCTCTTGCCATTTGTGATAGCCTCCCATACAAGTATTCCGAAGGAGTAGATGTCACGCTCCGGGAAGTTAGCATATTCCCGGAGCTCGGGAGGTGCCTTCGGGAGGGCCTCTGGAGCCTTAAATCGCAGGGTCCCCTTCGATGCGGCATCTGACCTAGACGATGCGTCTGGAACACAGAAGCCAAAGTCGGACACTTGGGCAACTAGGTATGGCAACAAGAAGCTGTCCTGATAAATGCAGGAAAGGAAGATGAGGATGTTGTCTGCCTTCACATCCGAATGCACGATTTGTATAGAGTGAAGGGCCTCCAGCCCAGCAGCCGTTTCCATGCAAAACTTGAGTTTCAAGCTCCACGGCAGTTTGAACTTGCGTAAGAGAGAGCCGAAAGATCCAACAGCATGCTCCATGATAAGTCGTGGAAGGAACAGCCCGCCCTTCTCCTCTAGCACGATGCCACGAATTGTGGCGACATGTGCATGTGTTCTGAAGTATGCCATGACTTTGATCTCGTCGAGAACCTCCTTTAGAGTGTGCTGGAGTACGTTGACGTCGGAGTGCAGGCTGGCACGGGGTGTCTTCACCGCGACCTTTGAATTATGAAGGGCATGGTTTAACAACTGTGCTTCCCGTACAGAGAAAGTTGCTCCCGTTCCCAGTTCTTTACCTAGAGAAATGGCTGCAGGGTCAAAGATCGCCACATTGAGAGTCCTCAGGTAGTCGATAAGTTGGTTATAGGTCGAGGGACGGGTTGCTGCATCCGAATGATCAGCAAAAAAACTACTTCTCGAATGATAGGAAGATGTTGGAAGGTAGCTGGCATTGGATTGTAAGGCGTTGCTTGCGTCAGATGCCGTTGAGGACATTATCACGGTGTAAGAGGGATGTCGACTCAGACAGCCGCCAGCTATCCATCGATATGGGCATATTCAGCTGCTCGCATTTTACATACATTTATTCGAAGCGCCTCTAACTGGCAGAGTGAAGGCCGCCGTTCCGAGTCCCTCGAGCACAGGACATTGTGCACAAGCAAAAGTTGGCGGTATCGCCGCCAATTTTGGGCTTACGTAACCTTCGCTTGCGGCCTTGGGCTCAGCCTCTCCCAAAAACATCCAAGTTTGACCGCAGAACATACGGTATGCACTGCAATGTACAGGGCATTTTCTCGTCATACTATTTGGATGGTCATGGATGCTGTGGAAAACATTTGAGTGTCGCCACTCAGCCCGAGGTGCGTGCCGCATTCTTGTCAGACGAGACATACACTAATACTAGTAGGATTGTCTAGCTGCTCGTGTGAGCCGATGAATATGATTACGACCCAAGCTCAGGCTCGTGGCGTGCGATGCTTTACTTTTTGTTATGAACTTAATGTCTTCAGTGGCCAAAGTGTTGAAAAGCTGCATGATGCAGATTCGTCGTCTGCCAGCATCCATCCATACTTGTTGAGTGCTCAAGCCCTACGGTTATGTGGGTTAACATCAAGCTTCATCAGCAGACACTCTAACTTTTTTGTACTTATCATTCTCTGTCGTAGTATCAGGTAACGGTCGGATTGGCCCCCCTACTAATTCTCTTCTGCACGAGCACATCATGTCGTTCTGGATAGATGAACTCGCAACTGAAGGCGTGTCGACAGTACAATTCGCACCGCGCTCACAATGGATACCTCAGCTCCTGCTCCACAGAAAATCCCTCGTCCCTGTAACGCCTGGGTACTCTTCAGGAGGGATCATCAGAAAGCCGTCAGAGAAGAGCTGACAGCCAAAGGCGATTCGACAACCCAAGCCTCTATATCACGCCTCTTGAGCCAAATGTGGCGCGGGCTCCCTCCAGCGGAGAAGGCAAAGTACGAGTATCGGGCGGAGGTCGAGAGAGCGGAACACCGCAAGCTACATCCAGATTACAAGTTCTGTCCAAAGACCCAGAGAGAGAAGGACGCGGAAAGACAGAAGAAAGCGGAGAAGCAGAAAGCGAAAGAGGGTAAGAAGCGACAAAAAGGGGCATCTACACCGTGGAACGAAGAGTTCACCGTGGGAGCACCTTTAGAGCCTCGGGGTCGGGTGTCGTACGAAGCGGCCTCTCTACATGCGCAGGCGCAGGCAAAATACGAAGCTGCACTCGCCTTGCTCCCCATCGTACTCTCCTTGCCGGCGAGTTCAGAGTCTGAGGAGCCAACTACTGATGCAAGCGCTCCTTCATTATACAAAGCGGACAATCACGCAAATCAGACTATCCTGTCGCCTGAACGTGACGATTTCATACAACCAACGCCACCCAACTATATTACAGATCGGCAGATTACTACCATGGAGCCCTTCAGTGCCTTTGGCGGCCTATCCACCTCGTACTATCTACAGCGCGCAAGTTCAGAGCAGGCTTCAGCACTTCAAACTTCTGATATCACTGGCGAACAGGTACATTTTTGCGCACTCGATCCTTCTCTGTGTGACCCCGCCTTCCCTAAGTCCACTCCATTGGATCCCTCGGTACTCGATCCCGCCCTATTCACACCGAACGCTGTCGAAGCCGGACCTTCCTGCGACCGTCAGACCGTCACTGCGTCTGTGCGGAGCGAGCTTCCTCTATCACAGGAACCGGAGACCCTGGAATTCCGCGGATCACAGCCTCTTCCAACCAACGATCTGGAAGCATACGCTTTCCTGGAGAAATTTTTGAACAATCTTAACTCGGAGTCTTTCTTGTCGGGACCCTCTGCCCCTCATCTCCCAGCTCTCCAACCGTCAACCCAGGCTCCTCCTTCTGCGGAAACTGTGTTCACTGATAGCACAGCGCCGCCCGCGCCAACTCCGAGCTACGATGAGACCCTCAATAGTAGAATCGAAGTTTGTTGCGGCTACGGGCGGCCCGTCAAGACTCGTCGCGCAACTAGAGCACGGCAAAACGGCAAGTATGTACCTTACTCCAAGTCAAAGCCCAAACGCACAAAGTCTCCGACGCCGGACCCTCAGGGCTCGCAAACTCAAGATCCAGTGGCCTCGCAGTCTGATGGAGCTGAACTCTTGGATCCTCCGTTCCTGGTTGACCTTCCTGATCGGTCATTGGGCAGCGCGCTATCGTACTGGAGGATGGACTCACCTCCGGTGAGAGCTTTCTTGTCGCCTGCTGACGCAAATGTTTGATTCCACTAGTTACCGCAGCTAGATACCTTCAATCTCTCCCTGAGCACGCCGTTCTCGGACGATTCGGACGTTTTATCATCCCTGGACGTTATACTCGCATTAGACAAACCGTTGGACAAACAACTCGACAACCAAGCGGAACGACATGCGCCAGTATCCGATGCGCGCGTTAACTTGACAGCAGATCAGTCTCTGCTCTCTTGGGATGGATTTGATTTGTTCTTTGACGAGGTGAGTCTTTCGTCGCTCCGTCCGTCTGTAGGTTCCTACGTCTGATGATCTTATTCTCTCGACAGTTCATCAATGCGGAGATGACGGTCTAACGCCTCATCGTCATAAATCCAGGCCGCAATATCTCAGGCTTTCTCACGGACAGCGACGCTTTTTGTCAATAGACATCCACGTTCCTTCCTGAATGTTGAGGAGTGCGCCGTCCAATCCAAACGTTCTCTGATCAACCGACCTGGGCGACTGCTATCATTTCTTGTCTCACACACTCTCTGTATCTAACTTCTCTATCTTTGTCACATATCTATCCGATCCGCTTGTGTCTTTGTCTGCATGTACGGCGTATAGCACCCTTGTCACAGAATGAGGAAAAGGAGAGCATGAACATGTTGCTTCCACCGCAAAACAACATCTGACCAGGTGTCTAGGCGTCTCTAAAGCTGAAGCTTCGTAGTGATCATCGAGCCGGCTGTAGTAAGGAGCGACCTCCGAGGCCGCTGCGGTTGCTGGTAGGCCTCGTCTCTCATGGCCTCGCACCCAGCAGAGGTTACGTCGAGGAGAGGCTCAGTGCGTAGACGTCTAGCAGACTCTCGCGTCGTCGACGCAGCTGCCAGACATTGCATTTACCGCATGAGAACAGTCATGCGCGAACATGCAACGTCTGGAGGCTGCGTCGGAGACGGGATGTGGAGCATGACGATGGCAGCTACTAGTGGCCAGCGCGAGTTGTCTTGTGCTGGTACCGACGCTGGCTCGCATTGACCCTATGACGGCTTGGGCGTACAAGGAAATCTGTACAGATCCCCAGGCCGACGAGAGAACGCAGTAAAGGACCTATAGTGAGTCTTGAAATTATGGGCGCGGTGCATGTAGTAAACCGAATCTTAGATTTACATGTAGAATTAAATAGCTACGATACTTCGCGGGACCTCGAAGCATGCAGTCAAGCCTGGAAAATATTTTGGAGGGGGGCATGGTCATCACCCATCGCTGCACTATTGTAGTCTCGCATCAGCGTTTTCTCAGCCTGCAGCGAGCGTTCGCTCTTTGTCTCCGCCGTAGAGCTATCCTCCTCGCTTTCCCATTCTCCATCCTGCTCCGCAGATGCTTCACCACTGCCATGTTCGAGAGGCTCGCCCAGGTTGCCGACGACGTTGTCCATGGTCGGCACATGGAAATTGGGCATCGTGAAGCGAGAAAACCGCATCGTGGCCATTGATTGGTCTGCTGGTGGACTATTGACTTTGCGCAGGTTGACAATGAATCGCGAGATTAAGATAGGTTGCATCCTGCACGGCATGGCGTCAGAGCTTCTAATCGGATCAGTGATACGCAGGTGACGTACACGTCGATTATGGTAGACATGTAGTCCAGAAACCGAAGCGCTTCCTGAAGTTCACAAGGATTGAGTAGACATTATTAACAGAGTCGTTACAAAACTTACGACATTCTCGCCTAATAGGACAGCGAGACTCAGCAGTAAGAGAGCGCTATCAACTCATACATATTTGTCTCCCTTTGTTATCGGTGTGGAATCACTTACATGAAGTAGATGCTCCCTACGCGGAGACTTTGTCAGCCCGTGAATATCAGGCGAATCAAGTAGTCGTACCATCACGGAGGAGTGTTGCACTGATGCCCACTCTGACACCCAGGTTGGAAGCCTCCCTTATGTGACTATATGTCTTGATCCAGGTTACGACCAGTACCACAGCGTTGCTCGCTATCGAGCACAGCCGAGTGAGAAGACTTACTATGAATGCGGTTAGCGGCTGGAGTGCGAGCTTCATAATTGGGATTCCTTACAGCTAAAATTGATCGTGCTGTCAGTATTCATATGGACAATTTTGGGAGCACCGTCCACTCACGCAAAATCAACGTTGGGGTTAATTGAATCGTCGGTGTAGCAAGATGCACCCAACACGGGATCATTAACAAAATAATAGGTAATGTGGCTGGCGTGGTACTAGCGAGTCCATTAGTCCCATTCAAGACTCGTTCTGGAGATGCCAACTCACGCTATTCGTCACTAGAGGGACTAGACCGAGTAAAAGAACAACCAAAGCGACGGAGTACGCCCGCTGTAACAGGGCGAATACGCGCATCGATGAGAAAACTTGAACGGTAGTGTGAATCCTGGTAATTTCATCAGAGGATAGACTTCGAACGTACCTGCAGCGATAGTGACAGGAGAGAGAAAGCCCAGAACGAAGAAGAAATTTTGCAGTGGTATATTCTGGCACCTGTATCGCGTTTGTGTCAGAAAAGAAAATCTGCGAATACAAAGCGCGAAGGTACTTACACCTACAGTTGAATTAGCACGATAATAAACACACGCAAGATTTAACCCTTACTCGAGGACCATATGGGGCAACCTTCTGGATTGAAGAGCCCAACATGACATAGCGATTGATGAGAAATAGCCATGTCGCACTAGTCCACTTCCGCCGCCACAGAAACTCATACTCGTGCTTGTACAAAGCAATGAACTCGTAGGAAGCAAGGGCTGTGGTTCGTACAGGTCAACGTCACATCCGTTACCATAGAAATATGACCACATACCTAGCGCAGCAGTAGTAGCATAATTATCCTCTAGGCTTGTTTCGTTATCGAGAGATTAGGATTGGGGGATGGGAGGGCGAAGTATAAGACTCACTCTGCTCTGAATGCAGCGACGATCACAGCAGCGGGTACAGCGGCGGCCATCCAGATTCCAGGAAGAGTACGGGGATCATAAAGGGACCAAGAGAAAGAGCAAAAGGAATGTGGCCTTGATATAGTTTTCAAATTACACAGCCCTACTAGAGCCTATCCCAGCTTCGAATGATGGGATGCACCTAGGTATGGCTTGGCTAGATAGCTCACGTCTGTAGAATAACAATTGCATCGGAAGGCAAGCTGATCGGTCGGTTGGTAGACCGGATTTACCAATCTTCCTTGCACAATCAGACCTCCGAGAGGGTTTCCGAGAGATAGAGACGCGTAATCCCGCGTCATCTGTGTGGTAAATCAGCACTCGCAGTCGGTCTGTGCACTTGCACATGTGATGAAAGTTACTGCAGAAACACGATCACATCATCAACATATCCAATACGCATAGCTTAAACAGCGTACCGTGATGGTAATGGAAGCTCTGAGGATCCTCCATTACCTGGGGATTCAAGGATCAGCACGAAAGATTGCAAGCTTGGAATACTGACAGATTGGAAGATTGCGGGATTGAGAGCAGGGACCCAAACGTACCGTGGCGCAGCACCGCCTGTGAGCGAGTGGCCTAGCGGCAAGCCTAGCACAGGATTCAGCTATCCCTTGGTGACTTCTTCTTCGCTGTTCCGTGTCCAACGACGAGTCGATGACCGGGTTCTTCGTTCTCATATTACCCGTGGAATGCCGAATACATTCTATAGGCTACTAGGGGAGGTATCTTCCCGGTTGATACCTTCTCAATTCTTACCAGCCCTTACATGAAGCAAATGAATGCAGGAGTGATACAAAACCGTGGATCATGCACTGCTCAGGCGGATCTTTTAGTTCAAAGTTCTGACCGACAACTTGAACTTTGCAAAGCCGTGAATCTGAAACAGCGGAGGTATCCTAGTTGTTTGTTCATGTTTATGTGGCGGGGGAAGGCGCATCAAACTGGCGCGCCGCCATGCCGAGTGCGCTCACCGAATCTGATTGTGACGCTCGCGAGGAGTCGTGACCCGATCGTCATCCAGTCGTAGATAGTAGCTCCCCTACGCTCTACAAGCTGATATTTTATGTAGATCGCTCACATCGGACAGACATGCACAAACGTGAGTATTCTCCAGGTTCAAATACTGCGCAATTAATCTTGCCTTCCCAAAGTAGTGCACCCGCCAGCGGAAGCTGACGACAAAGTTCCGCTCGGGTGGTCTGGCAGCCTCATGGCACTATAAAGTACAAGCTCTATAAGGCCCTATGCATGCGCATCTGCTTCCCATCCCACCTCGCACTGCTCCGTATCTCGGTGATCTCCCTGCTATTCACCTTCGTCTGCATCATCTTCATGCGCTTGACAACTGCCATGTCGGTATCGAAACAGGACTTTGTTATTGCAGGGCTGCCTGTGCACGTATTCAGCGAACGGCAATGGACGGAACGCTCAGGGCCTGTTGCAATCTTGTTTTTCATGCACGGTCGCACGGGCACGGCCAAAGGCATCCAATGGGTCGCCGAAGACGCCTTGAAACGCGTTGCTGAGCATCGCAAGAAGAATAAGTCGGCGACCGACCTGATCGTGGTGACTTTTGTAAGTGGCGTCCGACTTCTGGCAATCTTCCCTCATATTAACATGACTAGGACCAACGCAATCATGGAGACCGACTCATCGATTCCCATGCGAACGGTGCCTGGAAAAAAGGCAACAACGAACGGCATGCGTAAGATTATTTTACGGGAGACACAGTAAGATTGCTGATGACATTTGCGCCCCTAGTATTGATATGTATGCTATCCAGAGTGAGAACTTGGCTACTTTCTTGTTTGCCGTTATATTGATGTCACTATAGCCGGAACCGCGAAGGACGTCTCATACCTGATCGACTTCCTTCCGTCCTACTTGTTCCCGAAGAACGAGCGACAGATTACACAGTGGCTCGTGGCAGGGAAGAGTCTTGGCGGTCACTCTACCTGGATTGCTTTGACCCATGGTAAGTGCGTATCGCCCATGGAGTCTTTTTATACTGACTCTGTATCACAGAGCCCAGGCTTTCGTTGGCCGTGCCTATCATCGCATGCCCGGACTACATGAAGCTCATCACTAAACGTGCAAAGTACTCCGGCGTGTCTCTCACGCCGCCGTGGTTCCCGGACAGTCTTCGCGAATACATAGAACGCAACGACCCCGCCCGCGCGCCTTACACTTCTCCAGACACATCTAACCCCTTCTTCAGCAAGAAGATCCTAGTGCTTTCTGGCGGCGATGATCCACTCGTCCCGTTCGTACACTCAAAGGAGTTTGTCGAAAACCTCAATGTAGGTCAGAAGGGAGTCAAGAAGGTCATCGTCTCTCCTGGAGTCGGGCACGAATGTACGCCCGAAATGGTGAAAGAGATGGCTGATTTTATTTGGGAGCACGCATTGACTGCCTCCATGGTGTAATTTTGTCCTGGCTGTCACGCGCATTGTATCACAGCATATATTTTCATAAATAGGACTGCTTAAATGTACTACTGTACAACAGCAATTCCAAGTACAGTTGTGTTGTCTTAATTGTACAGACTGCGTTAGCAACTCAGTTTTCCCCCGCAAAAAGTTCCTGAACCCTAAAATGCTTTGTGCTTTCCCTTTGGACGAGAATATGAGCAATCTCGTACTAATACAGTACAAAGGTAGCGAAGTCAAAAAGATCCACACCCGCAAATGCCAGCGATCTAAATAATAATGATACGAAGTATGGCAGAGAAAATCGAATATTGGTCGTCATGATCATGGATCGCTGTCGCTTGTAGC
>JANHOG010000053.1:0-32368 GCA_027627325.1 Phlebia brevispora
ACCTATGCTACGCCGAACGAACGCACCGCGGTTCAACACCCTAGAGGAACTGGGTTCCTGGGCTGAGAGTAACAAGCTGCGTACAGAGCAAAAGTATGGTATGAAGTCGCAGAATGCCAAGCGTGCATCGGGCCTGAATCTGTATGTGCCTCACTCTTTCCGCTCTTCGCAGAACACTGATTCCAGTTCGTCAGACTCACAAACTTGGAGTCCGATTCTACGTGAGTGCCGACGAGCTCGTTTCCTGCTGCTCAGCCCACTTACGTCCGGTGTCTTCCAGATACTTCGGCTCGATAGCTATTGGCACGCCTCCGACCGCTTTCAACGTCATATTGGATACCGGTTCTTCGTAAGCCATATCATTCCCCTGCACTGCATGTTTTCTCAACGCCTCTCCCCCAGCGACCTGTGGCTGGCCTCAGGTAGTGGTTCTTCTTCTTCAAGAGCGTCAAGAGGCATTGCGCTCTACGAACCTCAATGTACGTCCCCACTTCATTGATTGTTCGCATTTCTCTGAACAGTACTCGTACTCCAGCTTCGTCTACTTTCACCAATTTAGGACAGGAGTTCCAAATACAATATGGGTCGGGTTCAGCAGAGGGTGTCCTCGGCAGCGACAAAGTCCAATTCGCTGGTTTCGAACTGAATCAGACTTTCGGTCAGTCGCGAACGGTACTGCCACATGCAATGGCTAGCGCTCATCTTTCGGTACAGGTCTTGTCAACGAGACTACGTCACAGCTCTTGACCGCCCCACTCTCAGGATTGATGGGCTTGGCGTTCCAAAGTATAGCCGCTTCTGGTGCGACGCCGTTCTGGCAGTCCCTAGCCGAGACTAGCGGCGCGCTTGACAGTCCGCTATTCGCGTTCCAACTTACAAGGTTTACGAATGCAACATCGGAGTCGAGCACCGGCTTGGAGCCCGGAGGAACGTTCAATCTCGGGGCAGTAAATAGTAGCTTATACTCCGGCGAGATCGACTTTCAGAGTATTCCTTCAGGCGCGCCGGGATACTGGATACAACAGCTTTCTTGTCAGTCCCTTCAACTATGCGCTCCGTTTCAAGACGTACTGAATATATGTTTCAGCTTTGACGGTGAACGGACAATCGATTTCTTTGGCGAATGGGTCAGGTTCTTGGGCAGCCATCGACACTGGCACCACTGGCGTTGGATGCCCTGCAGATGTCCTTGAGTCCATTTTTGCTGCGATTCCAGGTAGCCAACAAGGCACCGGCAAGCTGAATGGTTACTATACATTCCGTCAGTGTGGCTTTCTATCAGTGGGATCTTGTAACTGATGAGTTATATGCAGCTTGCTCCACTGCTGTCAATATCAATGTGAAGTGGGGATCGAGCAGCAACACCTGGGCGATATCACCTGCAGACTTCATTCTCCAACAGACAGATCAGAATACTTGTGTAGGCACGTTCTTCGCAGTGGATAGTTCCGGCACTTCTGCACCCGCCTTCATCTTTGGAGATACCTTCTTGGTACGTACCTATTAATAGATTTGACAATGGTCTGATTCTTACATTGCTCGTACCAGAAAAACGTCTATTCGGTCTACCGCTCAAGTCCTGCCGCCGTGGGCTTTGCAACCCTCTCCTCAACATCGTTGAACATGAATGGCGTAGACGCCGCTATACCATCACCCACCGTTGGTTCTGTGGTCAATGTAACACCAACGTCAACAGGTGGCAGCAGTGGGTCGCCGTCAAGCTCTAGTGGTGCCGGGCGCAGCACTCCCTTCGCGCCTTCGGTCGTTCTACTTTCTATTCTTCTGGGCGCTGGCACTGTATGGGGCATGATCTAAGCAACTATTGACTTTGCACATACCTGTAGCTTACGACCCTAATGTAGTAATGTTTTCTTGGACGCTGTTGTGATCGTGCTTTTTGTGGAACAATTCGTGTTGTAGCATATCCATTCATACAGTAAATACCTCCTCAAACATGGATTAGGATTCCCAAAAGTGATTGAGAACGGAGCAAAATGGAAGGATATCTGCTTGCCAATATTGACTGTGTTCCTGTTGCCACAGATCGAGAGAGGCGGTATCACTCTCAAACTCCTCGACGTCCCATTGCTGAGGGTCGTCGTGAACGGCTTCGGATGTGGGGAGCTCCAGGGGTATGTGCTTTACACAAGACCTGTGCGACCAAAGGAGGATATGGTCCTTGGGCTCCTGCTCGCCGTGGCTAAAAATATGGTCACAATTAAATCAGAAACAAACTCGAGATGCATATTGCTGTTCGTGCTTACCTCTCCATCAGATGTTGAACGATAGAGGACCGTTTGGAACCGACCAAGGTGGGGCATAGTGTACACCGCCATGTTTCTGCCTCTAAGTAGGCTGCCTCGGCTGCCTGTGACGCAGTCCATTCTTGTGACATATATCTCCCAGCTTCCCAAGCAGGTATTTTCCTCCAGGCTGGCCAATTTGTATGCGCTTCATACAACGATCGGGACTCAAGGTAGTGCGTGAGCTGGGTAGGGAAAGGAATTGGTTGAGTGCACGGTTGCCGATCAAACCACTCTCTTACCGCGGACCTCCAGGTCATGACATAGAATACATCTGGATTGTGACAGGGAGCACCGGGGAGATACGTGATTCTGTCTCCCAGACAATCCATTAGTTCCGGGGTACTCTGCGCCGGATCAAGGCCATATAGCTGCACTATTTTCTTGACAATATGCGCTGTAGTCTCGAGGCCGTCCAGGCGCTGGATTGTCTGATATCTTAAGACTTCACGCAGCACTTGGTCATATTGGCTCTCGTCGTCATGGGGGGCATAACCGGGAATATACTTCGTACACCTGTGCGCGAGTATTTGAGGGTATTCAATGTGCAGCTTGCAGTGGGGACAAAGCCAGTAGGTCCCCACAGCGAGGGTCAGCGGATCAACGTTGCACCCTGCCGGGAAATCGACGTGCTGCCTGACAAGACTGCGGAGATGTTCGGAGACCTCATGCCTCCAATTGTCTGTCCACCCCGCGAGGTAAGGTCTCCAGTCTTCCACATAGACTCGCACGTTGTAGGGCTGGTCTAAGTTGCTACGAACTTCTGGTAGCGATGTGATGTACGTCAGAGGAGCGGATATTCGGTTGGGCGGCTCCTCCTTGAGGATCATCTCTCTCAACCTTCCAAAGCGGGTTCTAAGAACATCTTCCTTCACTTTAGAAAGCCGCTCGTCTTTGCACGTTTGGAGAAAGTGTACAATAGCGGGTGAGATCCTATTCCATACTGCAATGACCGGTCATTAGAACATTAGATGCTAGGGAACTGTTGGGACTCACTGCGCTCAGTCAGAGCTGTAGGTTGCTTTACTTCTGGTAAAGAACGGAACCTCTTCTGCAGGCGATAAGACAGCTGAGAGTATTCGTCGTGCCAACCTATCTCCTTCAGTTTCTGCTCGATGCTACCAATACAGTACGTCAGAAACGTCAAGGGTCGAAGTTCAAATTGTGTCACCTGTTCTGGCGAGACACGCGCAAGTCGTTCCGCCTCGTTGCTTGAGCATCTCTCCGATCCTGGTACCAATTCTTGCATAATGCACCATGCTGTGAAGTGGAATTTCAGCTTCACCTTGTTCTCCTAAACGAGAGTACGAACCGATTTCAGTTTCACAGATCTAGCTGTGTGTAGAGCTATGAATTCTTCCCGCTTCTCCTGGGGCACCTTCTCCCATCTTTCTTGGAAATCTCTTAGGTACTCGTCCTCCATAGAGCGTATTTGCATACGATCAAAGATCAGGAGGCCTTGAGGAGTGACCGAGTCTCAGGTGTCAGTGGCGAGAATAAAAGAAATCAATGGTGCGCTACCTTCGAATTCAGGGAGAGGTAGACTGAGAATGTCCACAAGAGATACGCTGTCCGGAAAACCCATCAATTCTATAACTCTCTTGTTCGCCCGCAGGTTCGCCTTCCTGTGGCGGCATCTCAGCGAAAGCCCGTGACATCAGACGCGCAGGATTATTTGCGTACTTGAACGTGCACTTCTTGCATGCTCGCTCGCGAAGTTCCCAGTCTACCTCGTTATAACATGGCCTCAAACACACCTGCCATAGTCATCAATGTAGGTTTCCACAAATCCGAGACGTTGAATCTTACGTGGCAATGGTTTGAAAACATCAAGTTGGCGTACTGCGGTTCGCTCAAATCTTCTGGACAGTCTGGAAGCCCCTCTATGTTCTTTCGCGCAGCTTTCCAAATGACTGCAGAAGTCTTGTTCATCAAGAACGATCGAAAGTCCTTGCACACCCGAGATAGCTTGAGTAGGTCTAGAGGGTCTAGCAGTGAAAAGATCTATTTATTATGTCAGTATATCGAGAGGCATGCCGCCACGAAATATTTTGACCTCGCAGAGAACGTCCCAGGGCACCGAAGGAAGGTCTTTCAGAATGCCTCGCCTCCCACGAAGACGTTTGCTCCTCCCCGCAGGCCCCGGCGTAGCCAAGGAGGCACCGACGTCTTCGTTCCCATCAACAGTGCGACGCCTCTTCTGCGCACTAGACATGTGAGAAGGATTCAGCGAAACACACAAAGGGGGTTCCTAGAGGTGGAGGAACGAGACTGCCCATGCGCCAAAGGCTTGCTACGCCAAGAGCCGAGTGGCATATGCTATATACATCAGCGGCGTGTGATCCGACATAGCCGACGATTATCATTGCAACCTTAACTGAATAGGAATGCACATGAGACGCGGAAGGAGGTAAGATACATGGCAACATACGAGAAGGACAGGCACGGGCGCAGCGCATTAGGACTACAAGACTAACTGGCACTATCAGAATTGTCCTCATCCTCATCCTCGTCCTCATCATCCGTATGCGCCTTCACCAGTGCGTATAACTTCCGCCGGTTCGCGTCCCGGGTACCCTCTCCACTGGCGGTATCGAATATCTGCTTGAGCACGGATCGCTTCAATGCAGCTTTTGGTAAGGGACCGTCCACAGGTGAGTCCGCACATGCGTTTTTCACGAGAGTCTCGTAAAGCTCGTTTGAGAGCCGCATGCGCTTTCGGATCCTCTCTCCGTCCTCATCTTCCTCCTGTGGACGCTCCGAAAGCGCAGAAAGAAGAGGGTTGATGACAGCTTCTTCCATGCGGCGAGATGTTGCATTGACCGGAGTTCTTGCGAGCATTGTGTATAGAGGTTGTAAGAGTACGGATAAAGGAGCAGGTAGTGGATTCAACACCGGCGGTGTGACGAAGGACTTATCAAGTTCTTCGAGGTAGATATCGGCTATATGTGATGCGAGGCTCGAGGGCACACGTACATCTCCCGGGCTAGGGTTGAAAGTTGAGTTCGATTCCTTTCGATTAACAGTAGCACGTACCAGAGTGGACAGCCGGAATCTGTGAGGATGGAGTTATATTCTTGCAGTGTGGACGAGTCCCATTGTACACGCATGAGCAAGCGGAATGACGCATTTATGAATCGGCGAATCAACATGTAGTACTTGTCAATCCTGGTTAAGAATGAGAAACTACGGACTATGATAGCGATACTCATACGCACCGTAAACGATCTATACCGTTCCACTCGCGGACAATAGCTCCCCAGAAACCGCGCAGAAAGGCTAATGACGACGAGGTTTTCGGAATTACTAGCAGAATTTCTGCCAGATCGGTCGCCAACGCTTGCTGCACAAGAGGCTTGTCCGACATCCAAAAACCTGAGGAGCTCATGTAACTATCACAACACACACCGTGATCACTGCTTACAATAGAATATGCCCTTCCAGAGCTTTGCCATTTCGGTCTTGGACAAGGCATCGTGCGACGGGTCGGAAAGGAAGATTGTTAGGTTCTTAACAGCTTTATCCCTGGTTTTTTTGTCTGGCTACAATACATCAGAGTAACAAACAAAGCTTGGGGTAGCTAGCGTACCGGTAGAGGCCAAGTACTTTGCTAAAGGTGGGACGTCCGTAGATGTCGATGCAGCTGCCATGGTTCGAAGCAAAGATTTAGAGCGCCCATTGAGGCAGGAAACGCCCGTAGCTCAACGCCATCAATTTGATGGGATACTTCCGTTTTAAGATTGAGACGTTCAAGCCTTCCGAGGTCAGGCAAGACTAACAAATTCTGAACGAGTACAACACCCTTGAACGTGAGATATTGGAGAAATATGGCCCACTTCGCATCACAATATTTCGGAAAATTGTTGCGTATATGGCATTGAGAAAGCGAAATAATGATAGCGTGCAATAGAAGTACAAATGACGACCGCAACAAAGACTATGATGTTGATACAGTATCCGTGTGTCCGGCCTCCTCAAAGCCAAGGACAATGGCGGGTGCAAAAATCTACGCCGCCCCTGCTCCCGCAGGAGTTGTACTCGAGAGGGTAAAACGAGATTTGCCAATGTGGCCTTTAGGGATAGCGGACCTCATCGGGAGCTTTTCAGGGCTGGAGGAAGCAAAAGCTAAGATCAACACATGAAAACACTCATAAGTTATAGACTGCCGTACCTTGGCTCCTTCCACTGCGAGTAAACAAAACTCCACAGAGCGACTTGAACGCTACCGAAAATGACGAGACTCTGATGGTACAAATGACTATGAGAAACCGCGCCTACCAGCTCCCAATGGCAACACTCACGGGTACACGTGCACGAACGAGGTTCATCATCTTGGAAAAAATTGTGGAAGAAGAGAGCTAGAAAGTTGCTCTAAGGTTGTAGAGTGAAGAATGAGGCCGCGGCGGTGCTGGTGCTCTAAAAGCCCGGTGAAGTGTTTGTTCTGGAGAAGTGTAGAAGCCATCCAGCACCTCCACCCTTTTATACCTTCACGCTATCATTGTCTTGCTTGATGCGGGGAAGGACGGTGGATGGTCGACAAAACTCGGATTGCAGGAACGTCTCGTGCAGTCCAGGACGTAGGCCAGACAGCCTTACCGCGTAATGAACGCGGTGAGCCCGTGTTTAGAAGTGACATTGAACGCGGTTCCCCAGAGGTTAAATTGAAACGCGTTGTTGTGTGGCGAAATAGACTCGTCTGGAGAAGTCTCGAAATAAAGTGGACCACGGGCGCGGACCGAAACCGCGACGCGAGGACGTTCCAGATTCAGTCATGTGACACAGACGCCCCCCGCAGGCTCTTCCGCTGACGGCAACAGCGGGTCTGGCCGCGGGACTGAGCACGGAATATGCTGGACAAAAATGGACAAAATGAAAATAGCAGGAGCCCGGTGACTCTGCACAGGAATACAGGCGATTCATAGCCAATGTAGCGTCACTGTATGCTCGCTTATGTGGACTTCACAATTGACATTATAATATATTGACGCTGAGGCGAACAAAGCGATACTGCAAATGCTAACGACAATCAGACTAGAGATGCTATGCGACGAAGACGAACCATTATGCGACGATAAACGGAGCTTATAAGTCCGGTAATTCTCTTTGGATGAGTCTTGTCCATGTACTTTCGCGCCACCAATCCTCCATGCTATCGAGACGTTCCCATAACGTCTCTTCGTCGACGCCGTAGATCTCATATTTCGCGGCGCCTTCAAGTTGTAAGCCATCACGCTTAGCGACTTCCAAAGCAGCCTTGTTCTCTCCCCTGCAAACGCAATAGGCCATAAGAACGATTCGACCACGTAAAGTAGGCGTACTCACTTCAGTAGCTCCAAAAGCTCTCTTTTCTCCGGAAAGAACAGCCGCGGTTCGAGGACGGCTAAGATGCCGAGCGATGCACGAAATAGAAAGGAGTCGCCCTCGAGCAACAAGATGTCCCACAACCGGGCGCATGCTTCAAAAGGAAGATGATCCAGAAAGAGGGGTATCAACCAGTCCGGTAAATAAGCGGCGGGGGATACTTGATGCTGTTTGAAGTTGAAGTAGACTTTGCCGCAAAACAGCACTCAATGGATTGATAGCAACACGATACTCGTTATATACTCACTTTTGGGCATACCATCAGCTAACAGCGTGTCAAATATTCTTCTATCGTATTAGTACCACAATACGGTATCGAATACCCCAGTAGCATACCTGTAATACGCTTCGACCTGCAGCAAAATGTCAGCCATCTTCTATTACAACGCGTACTGCAGAAAACCTACATCGTCCTTAGATGCTAAGCCACCATAAAATGATCTCAAGCAGTGTCGCTCCAGTAGATTCCTCATGAGGACGAAACCTTGCGGAGGATCCATGTTGAGCAGGATCATACCAGCGATCTTCGCAATGCCGGGAACGTATCCGAGTCCCTCGTCGGAACGCGACACGACCCAAGCACACAACATATCCTTGAGATCTTGGTACAGCGGTCCCGTTCCCGGCTTGAAGAGATGAAGAGAAGGAAGTGTACCCTTTATGTCATCATCTATGAGCCCCAGTACGGTCGTTGGGAAGGAACCGGCAGATAATGCGCGATTCGCACGAGCTAGACACGTCTTGTAGGACTCTACAGAAATACTTGAGTGTTCGAGAAGATCTTCCGCGCATCCTGACGCACCTTTGCTCAGGACAAGCTCATTGCCAACCGCATTCTGCCACATAGTGGCTCGTAACTTGGAAGGTATGCCTTGCCACCATAGTCTACGCAGCGCAGAGTTGTTGAGGACAACTTTCCAATTCGGCAGGATCTCCCTCTCCCAATGCACCAACGAATCTTCTATGCGTCTTTCCCGCTCCAGCCGGCGTTCTTGCAATGCTTTTCTCCGCTTCTCTTCTATAGTTCGAAATACGAGGGTATATGCGCAATCGTCATATGTTACAGACACCAAAATCAAAGCAAACTGAGTTGATCAACCATTATGGATATATGCGAGAGACGTCCGACCAAAACTCACCGGCTACTCGACTACGCTTCATCATAGCCTCCCAGTCCGCCATATGTTTCTTATCCTCCTTGCGAGGTTTCGGCGGAAGCCAAGTTGGTCGAGTCTTGCTGACAACTTTATCCAACATGCTAGGTCCCACCGATCTCGACGTGCGGTGCTTGAAGAACGAAGGATGACTTGCAGAAGCTTGCTGCGCATGCGAAGAACTCGGCGTAGTTACGGCCTGCGATGAGGGGAGAGATGAAGTCGACGCTGTGCTGTTGCCTGACTGCGGTGTAACTGGAAGCGGAACGGTTGCTGCTGTATCTGTCGAGGGTCTTTCGTGCGCTGGGGTGTGAGTACGTGCACTGTCCGAAGTAGGCGTATCAGAACGAAGCACGGTCGTGACGGGACGGTTCTCTGAAACGTCTATTTGAACGGCAGGATAAGACGCATATTGACCCTCGTGCTCTTCTTCGCCGCTGTGTTGTTCTTCATCATGTACTTCCTCGTGAGGTTCTTCATGTGACTCCTCATGCGGCTCCTCGCGATGGTCGTCTGGATGCGGCGACCCGAGAGATATCGACGAGAACTCAGTGGTGAGGTTTACATCGTCCAAAGCCTCGGAGTGAGACAAAGAGGGGCTCTGTGAACCTGACGACGGTGGCTGCTGTGTCGGCGGGGACAACTGGTGGTCGTTTGCTCGATCCAATTTCCAGGGAGGCTCAGATGCATGAGGGTCTGCAAAGCCGATCCTTGCTGCGAGATCGCCAATGTCATCGTCCGGACGCCAGTCGACTCGTGAGCTAGAGCCGTTCAAGCTCTTGGCTAACTCCGCGCGAATGGCTGCGGGTGAGAATTCGAAAGAGACGTCGTTGTCGTCTGTGTCTGAGAAAGCGTCATCGAACGTATTAGTGAAATTACTATAAGTAGAGGACGATTGAGGATGATGAGAGTCTTGCTCGTCGTCTGAGCTGGTTGCCATTGTTATGATGGTGGTGGGAAAAAGAGAAGGGTAGTTTACACTCGGGGCATCACTGCGGCGGTGACTTTGCTCGTGGAGGCTCGAGTCGGCGAACTGATACGCGCTCTCGGCGCAACCGCGACGCGTTGATTAAACGTAGGCGCTCATTAAACACATTCCTCGTCGGCGACGACGACGAGCACCCTAGCACTGGCAGCAACTTCGGTGAGCAGCAGTCCAAACAAGTTACTGCTCGACGCAAATTACAGATAGTACAGGTCCTCTATGATTGCAGAGGTGCTGCTGGTCTTAGCCGGCCATTCATCCTCTCTCTTTCCCAAGGATCACTGCGTCCATCCTTCTCTCGCGCCGCTTCTTCATCCGGGCGAACAGCAATGCCTCGAATCCCTTGGGAAGGTTGCATATCGATATCGTAATGTCAAAAAGTCTTCACATACCCTGGCACGCTCCTCTTCGCGCTACATATCGGCCCTTTGCGTTACGCTGAACCAAATCCTCAAGGACGAATACGAAGACCTCGTCGTCGAAACAGAAGCAAAGGTTCTGAGACGAGACGACACCCTCGTTGCTAGCGGATCATTTGTACCGCTTTCGGCAATACGAGCCACATTCTCGGAGTGGGATGCACCTCTGTCTTCGCTGGAAGCCTTGCTTGAGGATCTACAAACCCAGCAGGAATGGCCGCCCGGTCGGCTTATCGACATGTTACTTACTCGCGCAAGTACAGGTGTATATCGTGTCGCTTCAATTTACGCACGGCTATCTCAAGCCGTACAGCGCGTATGGATGCGACAATTACAAGCATTCGTCGTTCACGGCTCTCTATCTCAGACCGATCCACTCGTAACAAAGGATTATCAGCTGGTTGAAGGATACATACCTTCTTGCGTTACGACTCAAACGCGAGAATCCATCGTGTACGTAGGGCGGGCAATCGGGACCGTCAAAGCCGCCAAATGGGAGAAACAGTTTCCTAGAGACATAGCCATAGAACATACAAAGCTTCTTGATAATGTCTTGCCAGAGGAGCAGCATGAATTTGATCACATTCTAGGGGACATTCGCACTACTGTAAGCGAATGGCTATGGCATAATGTATTGACACAGCAAGATGTCGACGAAGCGGTTGAATCATTGTAAGCAGCATTCCTTTCCCACACGTTCATCTGTTCATATATCTCCGCAGAGCAAACTATTTCCTCCTTCGAAATGGGGAATTCACTTTATCGTTAATTCGAGAGATTGAACGCCTTAAAATTTCTCGTCTCACTGGCCATACAGGACCAACAACAATGATACGAGAACAGGATCTTCACCTGGCCCTTCTTCGTGCATCGTTAGGGACTACAGCACAACACGACCCGTCCCTCACACGACTGAAGATCCATCTTCCTTCAGGTCCTCTGCGTCCTCTGCTGCCTTCCCTTGCTACTACAGCCGCAAAGGACATTTCCATGTCTGTCACTGGTGCGGAGGAGCTTACATCATTTGATGACCTCTTGCTTGGTACCCCTCTGATCTTGCGGTATGCCGTCTCTTGGCCCCTTGACTTATTTCTTCACCAGTCGGACCTGCACATATATGCCGCTTTGTTTTCC
This sequence comes from Phlebia brevispora, assembly GCA_027627325.1. Classification (NCBI taxonomy): domain Eukaryota; kingdom Fungi; phylum Basidiomycota; class Agaricomycetes; order Polyporales; family Meruliaceae; genus Phlebicolorata; species Phlebicolorata brevispora. Next base: position 11,357 of record JANHOG010000053.1, read on the forward strand.
TATCTGTCATCTCTGCGGAAAACGCACACACGAATCCACGCATGCTGGGCTGCTCTGTCGAATGCCCAGCGTGCACGGAGGCGATGGACAGGTCTGGGAGAAGGCGGGACCGCGGAGGACCTGAGAGCAAGGCAGACCTTGCTTCGGTGCGGATGGGGCGTCGTTCGGGAGATGGGCTGGTTCCTTGACACCCTCCTTGGGTACCTCATGTGACGGACGTCATTGATGTGGAATTTAGAAGACTCAAAGCCCTCTTGTCAAACAAACCCAACGCCTCTTGGCAGACAGATGACGGGCACGAATTCGTCCGCCGACATAGCGACGACAGCTTCTCATTCTGCTCCGACATTTCCGACATCGCACAGCGGTCTATCTACTCTATCGGGCTCTTCATCATACCTGGACTTTTCTACCCTTCGGACAATCCATACTACGTACCTTGAGCGCCTGGTGACAGGTACCTTGCTCTCCAACCCTGCGTTGACGGCTCTTATTCGCTCCATTCTGGAAGTATGTGAACGCTTCGTCGCCCAGGTGGAAAGGTGGGGTGGCGATGTTCTCCCGGCATTGCTTTTTGAAGGGAGCCTAGCAGGAGGTGATAAGGTGGGGGAAATGGTTGAGGGCCGCAGGGGGACCGTCGCGGAAATCAATGATGTAAGATCGTCCCGCAGCATCTCACGAAGCCTCTGTTTGCTCATTGTCGATGTGCTGTACCATAGACGTTCAATACCCTTCTCGAATCATTTTACGAGCAACTATCGTTATCTACCACGCAGCAACCCTTCTCGGCAGGGGCCGACGCTTCCAAATCCATGTTGTATAACATGAGTACGGCAAACGTGTCTAGTTTCCATACATTCGTGCGACCCAAGCGCGGCAGGCGACTGGCTGGCGATGAAGAGGTACGCAGGCACGTGGAGCGGTTGCTGTTGCGATTAGACTTCAATGGAGAGTTCTCAAGGCATAGAGATGGGCGCCGTGCACGACGTAATGGCGATGGGGAGGAGATATTGAAGGAGGGTGGCCTGACTTGATTGTGTAGTTGTGTCTGATAGCTCACTCGTGTCCTGTAACCAAACGCAAGGAGAGGATTGGATGTGCATATCCGACGATCAGGGCGAGTTGTGTCGCAAAATCATTGGTTTTTGACTGGCATTTGAATGAAATAAGGGGGATGAAATGTTTTTGTCAGGATCTGGTGCAGAGGATCAACAGATTATCTTGATTAGGGTGATAATCGGTCCCAAAGAAGAGAAAGGCGGGCTTCCGGACACTTTATAACTCAGAACTCGAGTGCATGAGTCTCCCAACTGCCCTTCGTCGCCTCTCCCAGCAGACTCGACTCCTCTCTGCATCTGCCATCATGTCTCGTGCGTTTCTCTTTGCTTCACCATCGTTGTGCGCGTCCTGACTGACCCCTGCGCGTCGGCAGAGTACACTACTCGCCTCATCGGTGCTCCCAACACCCTTGGTATGTCATTTGCTGGCATTATTTGTGGCTTGCGTCTAAGTTTTCGTTCATGCAGAGCACCGTGTCTACATCGAGAAGGCTTCTGACCACTCAGTCGTCTCTCCTTTCCACGACATCCCTCTTTTCGCGGACCAGAACAATGGCATTCTCAACATGGTCGTCGAGGTGCCCCGCTGGACTAACGCGAAGATGGAGATTTCGAAGGAGGAGCAATTCAACCCCATCAAGCAGGACATTAAGAGGGGTCGTCTGCGTTACGTCCGTAACTGCTTCCCCCACCACGGTTACATCTGGAACTACGGTGCTTTCCCGCAGGTAAGTCCGACGGCGCGGTTGTATCACATGCCGCTCAAAATAGCCGGCGTTGTAGACTTGGGAGGATCCCCAGCAGACCCACCCCGAGACGAAGGCTAAGGGTGACAACGATCCCCTAGATGTCTGCGAGATCGGCGAGCAGATCGGCTATGTCGGTCAGGTCAAGCAGGTCAAGGTTCTCGGTATTATGGCTCTGCTCGATGAGGGCGAGACCGACTGGAAAGTGATCGTCGTTGACGTCAAGACCCCCTCGCGTCCAAGTTGAACGATATTGAGGATGTCGAGAACAACCTCCCCGGTCTCATCCGTGCGACAAATGAGTGGTTCAGGTATGTGCACACGACCTCGTGTTTACGACCGATCATGCTAAATTCCAACTTTGTAGGATCTACAAGATCCCCGACGGCAAGCCCGAGAATCAGTTCGCTTTCTCTGGCGAGGCGAAGAACAAGAAGTATGCTACCGAGATTATTCATGAGTGCCACGAGGCATGGCGCAAGCTCGCTGTTACGGGTGAGAGTGCCGCGAAGACTCCCTCTTACGACATCTCCATGTACGTTTCTGGGGCGTCTTCCTCCGCATTGCACTCACTTTAGGTATCTGCAGTCTCAACACCACTATCCCTGGCTCCCCCGGATACACCAGCAAGTCTGACCCCAGCTACACCGGCATCCCTACGGACTCCAGGAAGCCTCCTGCACCCATTGACGCAGCCAGTGAGTCACTTCCCTCCATTTCTCGAGAAGCAGACGACTAATGACGACATATAGTCTCGAAGTGGTTCTATATCGCGTCTGCTCAGGTATAGAATACTTCTAATCAATGTAAATTGTAAAATGTGGATTGATAACGGGCATTCGTGAACCCTTGTATAAAGCCAAGTGCTCCCCATGAGCCAGTTCCTTCGGTTCGGTCTCGAATTTAAGGAACGTATCCGCGTGATGAGTTATGTTTCGCGATTCTGTCGCTTGCACCTTGCCAACGCATGACTGTCTAGGACGATTCCAGACCGTAATGCTGTATGCGAAAGTAAAGTGATAACCACCGACAATGAGTTATCAATGCTAGAGCTACAGGGATATATTATGTGCACGTATGTTTGTCCTGTCTCCAATAGATCATCGTCTTTTGTCGACCGCACCATCAGGTTGAGCTGGTGGGTATCGACAATAACGGTCCTGAATAAAGGTTACTGTCCATGTACCTGTTGAAGAAAGGTCATATGAGCAGTGCACTCAAGGAATCGAATACTTCACGCACCTTCCATCGCTGAGAAAATTGAATATTCTTTGGTCGTAACACCAGACACTGTGTGTGTCTCCATGACCTTTCCTTGGACACCCTTCTTCGAGCTGAGTTCTGTCCGCTGGTACGTGAACGTGAACGGCGGTTGGCCAATTAGAGTGAAGACAATCTCGGCTTGGTCGCCTAAATTATACTTAGTACAAATAATCAGCATCGCCAGCCATGGACACATACCTTCGTGGATATCCTGGATGATCCGCTTGCCGTGGCCGACCTGGGCAGAGGGCAAGGGATGCACGGTATATCGCAGGTCAGTAACCGCTGCTTTGCACATCTTTTGTTGGTGGGCGATGGACGTAACGGCGAACTCTCCCGGCTGCTGTTGCATGATAGAGAAGGGGGATACCCGTGCCTCGGAAGTGTACGCTTTGCCGTTGACGCGGTATCTAGTGAGTGTGTTAGCGCATGGCCATTTGATAGCTATAAACAGAGTATGAGAGACTTACCCAATAGTCCAAGGCGGTGTGCCTTCGAGCTGGAACTGGGTAACTTCGCCTACACAGAAGTGCTCACGATGATCAAACGGCACTATAGCAGCCGTCTCGGCGACATCCACGAAGAGCGATCGTGTCGATGAGTCGGTTACACTTTGTTCACAGTGCGATGCGTCTTGCACAGATTCGATGATGACTTCGTGAGGACCTATCGCCTTGAAGGTGTAGTCAGGCACATTGAGCTTCCACGAGAAGTCGTTGATGTGGAAAGTTTCGTGGTATGTTTCGCTAGTAGCCCGGTTACGAATGGATAGCTTTAGCTGGAATGGCGGCGTTCCCGATAGAACAATCAGGCCATCCGTACTCGACTGATCATGTGGTGTGAGAGCATCAGTCATGCAATAGGTAAGCCTCTTCTTGTTGTGGAATTGAGCTGTAGGACGCATTAGGACCTGTTGCTCAAAGAGTAACCGATCGGAGCGAGGGATAATCGCGTTCTTATTCTTGGCCAATGGATATGCCGCGTCGCCAATTTGTTTCACCTCATAGTAGATGCGTGCAGGCTCCGAGGTGTGTAGCTGGAAGCGAGTCCTCGGTTGAATGCTACTGAAAGTAGGCTGGTCCAGAATTTTAGAACCCCCTCCTTCTGCATCTCTAGCCACGTTGTACATGATCTGGAACGGAGGTTTTCCTTGTGGCAAAATGAGTTGTGCGTCTCAGTAGGTCAAATCACGTGGAACGTACCAGTCAAATCAAGATCAACATGATCAGGCAAGCCTTCACAAATCGGGGGCAGGATATAGGACCCATTGTACGGCTCATACGTAGCTTGGATCTCGGGTGAGAGTTTGGCAGACGGTCGCGGGATCCAGTTGACGAGGTAATCAGCACTATCTACAATGACCGAACCGGGACACTGTGAATCTGATACCTGAAAATTTCGATGTCAGGAATCAGACATGACTCGAGGCAAAGATGACTAACGTCAACTATCTCGTAGAGGCCCTTCTCTGTAATACGCAACTCGTCGTTAGGAGACGTGAGAGTCGTAGCAAATACTTGATGCGGTACTTCAGTCCGTCTATACTTGAGTTTCCAGGGCTGCGAGCGGATGAATTAACAGCGAACGAAGCGCCACACCAGAGTAACTTACCCCATCGCCAGTCAGGCGTAGCGGGAGAGTTGCACGTTCACCTTCAAGGATGGTAACTTTTCGCCTGCTGCTAGTTCCGTAAAACTTGGCCGTAGGCTGTGGAGAGGATGAGCTAGGTTTCACAAATAGTTGTAAAAGCTTTACTGACCTTGACCCGTCTGACGTTAACCGCTACACCAGGTACTGAAACCGAACGCTTGCATCCGTACGCATCCTCGACACTCACTACAGACCGTCAGTCTTTCGAAACATCAGTAAACACACCAACTTACCTAGGTCGATCTCGAAAGAGCCACCTTCTTTGTCGACGATGGCAGGTATGGGTATCTTTAATGTCTTCCTGTTGCTATCGATCTTTGGTATCTTCAGTATCTCCGAACCCTTCGGTCCTACGATTTGTACTTCCAGATTCCATGGCCCTGTCCCCTAATAGCGAATACCGTAAGGTGCAATTTAGCACAAGCAACTGATAAAAACGTACCTTGAGTTCGACTTCTACCTCAACTTCGGTACCGGAGCAGCTGCTGATCTTCTTTCGGCTTCTACCCCCAGATAAGTTGTACACGAAGTCGGCCGATGCGGGGGGGGTGTACAACCTGATCGATACTAGGTCCCTTGAGATCCACCCTCTGGTAATTTGCGTCGCTAATCTGCAAGAAATTGAACGCGTAGTGTCCACTACGTTCTGGCTGTATCGTAAATTCACCCCGAGAAGTAGTAAAAGCCTTGAATTTCTCCACAGCGGGCTCGTTGTCGCGCTGCATACTGTAGTACACATGGAAGGGTGGAGTGCCGTGAAGCACAAGGGATGCGGAGACTCCAGTATCGCCCGAGCTTTAGAAGTCTGCCGTGAGCATGCAGATGAAGTCATACATATTGTTTACTTACCATTCGTGGATCTTCTTCCATTCAATTTCAGCAGAAGGTAATGGACGTTCAACAACCTTGCAAACGTCGGGGCTCAAGACATCCCCTTCGCAATACTGCCCCGTAACGTGACTTATAACATATTCTCCCGGTGCACTGGCGGACACAGCGAGTTCATGCAGTTGACCAGGTGTGGTGAATGTTTTGGACCATGGCTTGGGCCGCTTGGAACCCTTCTTCCCGTCGTGTACGCTCGGAGGATGATAGTCCACTGTTACGTCCCAAGGTGCGTCAAGGTCATCAGCCTGCTTCGTTACAACTGCGAGCGAGGCCTCTGAGCCAATAAGGAGCGAAGTGGGATTGCCAGGGCCACAGTGTTTGAATGACACGGACGGTCGACGCAAAATCGAGACCGAGCGAACCGTCTGATTTAGCAGTGCTGGAGTAGCAGTTGAACTTGTCCCAGCGTTGACGAAGTTGCCAAGTGCATCCGAAACGCTCTCAAGGACATATTTATGCGTCCCCAGTGCATCCAGCGTTACGGTTAGAGGAATAGTAAGCTGTTGCGGTGCTCTGTGTCCAACGCTCACGAAGCGTCTGTTGTCGCCTGCGTGGATGTGCTCATCGCCCTCTATGCCTTCGACCATGAAGGGTTCCTGCCGCCCATTTATGTCGCGATGCCACTTCAGACTAAGCGGTGGAACACCAAAGACGTTGATCTTGAGTTCCAAATCCTCTCCAGAACCGCTGGTAAGCCCGGGAGCAGCGCAACGCACGTTAGTTCCGTACGTGAGCGCGCTTTCCTCGGAGAAGGCGACCCTGGGACAAGGAACTACGGGAACTTCTGCGGGGTAGACTAGCCTGGCGTCGACGTTGGAAGCATCCAATACGCGATCGAGTCGTACTATGCCTGCTTTGTTGAGCCGGATATGAACCATGCTTTGACTCTTCTGTAAATTGAATGCAGAGCTGGAGAAGTCAATGGCGTCGTCGTCGTCGTTGTCGTACTCGTCGTAATCCTCTGAGTCTCTTTTGACGGAAGCAGCGTTCCTAGCCTCTTGAAGCGACTCTTGGCGTGCATGCTCTATAGCTTTCAGATCTTTCCCGCTGAGTTCGAAACGCTCCACTTTCCCCACAGCGGAGGACTTGGTTTTCTCGTTATTCACGGCGTCCTCGATGTATCCGAGAGGTGTAAGTGTGTATCGGAGATGCGTGGGGTTTGTGTTGTTCAAGAGTACAGGGATGAGTATGTCTTGTCCCGGATAGGCTATACAGAATGTTTGACCGTACGGATTGAGATTAGCGGTGCTTATGGGTGACATGCGCACTGTATGCTGGCCCAGAAGGTGCGAGTCTCGTCCTCCAGCATAGCCAACAAGTGCACCCAAACCAATGCCGTTCAACACATCTCCGAAATTGAGCGCTGTGCCTGTGGAAGTTATTTCGCTGGGATCTAGTTACATTGACGTCATGGATCAGACCCAGTGTGGGAGAAGCCACTCTTAACTTACTATGAAATCGCAATACAGGCAGACCCCAGCTTCCACCTAGCCCCAGGTTGATGGTAATTCCGCCGAACATGAAACCATTGAGTAGAGACAGGGTGAGGATTTGTAAGATGACCACAGACGGTTTGTAATTTAGTCTGGGTATTCGTAGGAAGGCAAGACACGAGCAATAGAGCGCGTCAACGAGGAGCCATTTTATGGCGTAGCGTGTCGTACGGCCGTCGAAGAACCAATATCGAAAGCAGTCCACTAGCTTAATGGCCTGGATACAGCGAGAGCGTATATTAGTACAAAATAGTTGATGCACCACGCGTAGACCCAATGACGATGAACAATAAGCACCAAACTCCCAAGCTCATGGTATTGAAATTTGGCACTTTTACGCACCTGGCACAGAACACCAATGCTAAGAAAGTAGAGTCGCTGCGACGGGACGTCGATCACAGTTTCTGGTATGAAGGGTTTTGTTTCTGGCGGTTTGCTTTCGGGGGGCGCTGGTTTGGACATGGTGGTCGAGCTTGAGTCCTGACTGCGATGCAGTCGAAGGAGAGTAGAGTTGATACGCCGAGAGCTGAAGTCCGGGAGTTTGTCAGAATGTCACAGTCGACGAGAGTCGTTGAATAATGGCATGAAGAGTCGTGGTCGTGGTCCAAGAGGCACTGGCCAGGGCAGCCAACTTGATCGAAATTATGGACGCGCACATCCACGTGATCGCACTGCCGCGAACTCGCGACTCGCGAACCGTGTCGACCAATACGACGGGAACGCAGAGATAGTTGTCAGAAACATGTCATAATTTACAGCCACAGAGTACATTTTGCTATTGTCCAGTAACTTAAAGGCAGTATCCTAACTGAACCACCAGAATACAACATACGCTCCGAAAAGACACAATAAGACCTTAGCTTGTGGGTCGAGGTTCGAGAAGAAGCTTGTAGCCTCAGGCACGCTTGGGGTTGACGATGACCCTCCCAAAGTTTGTCCCTTTCCTGAGAATGCCCCAGAGGAACCAGATGCAAGATTTCGTAGAGTATTCTCCAAAGCCCTGAGGAGATGAGTGTCCGCAACACATGAAAGAATGACATCAATATAGACTCACTGTCTATTAGCCCCTCGGACTTGGTCGACCTTATTCTGACCTCTCAAGAAGATAAAAGTAGGCCTGTGAACGATGCACCAATTATTATTGGATTTAGAAGCATGTCGTATAGTTACCGCATAGCGACGTACATTGCCATGATCCTATACTGTCCTGCCACATCTCTGGCTTCATCAACATCACATTTCAGGAAGTTGACGTTGGGATACTGTTTCGACAGTGCTTCAAATACCGGTGCAATCTGATGACAAGGCCCGCACCTACATGGAGGTCGTGAAGTAGCGGTATTCATCACGGGAACCACTGCAGCGTACCACTTTGCGTGAAAGTCAATGACTGAGATCTTGTCATTCGACTTCGAGAGTATTCCATTGAGCTGCGAGAGGGTAGATATGTGCGTTATCGACATGGTGCAAGGGAAGGATGAGTAAAGCGCGGGAAACTGTTGTGGCCTGAATTTGTGGCCACAAAGGACACGACAGCAAAGGCGCTCATTTAGCACGTGTATCACGTGTACGGGATGAACGAGCCAAATACAGCCAAACGCGTCCGTTTACTACTTGTAGGCGCGACGCGATCTCCCCTCAACTTGTTTCGCAACCACCACGATCCCCGCGTATCTTCGTCTGCAAGGCAGCAAATCCTCGTTGCGACCTTCGTAACCCGTCAAATACAGCTACAGCCCACTTTTACATTCTAAAGTTATGTCTGGACGCGGAAAAGGTGGCAAGGTGAATACTACTCTCTTCCTACCACTTAGTGTAGTATTCTTGACGTGATTGTCGTTTACAGGGTCTCGGAAAGGGCGGTGCAAAGCGTCACCGGAAGATCTTGCGCGACAATATTCAGGGTATCACAAAGCCTGTGAGTCATATCGTTCAACACAGCCTAACCCCGTCTCACACCACTACTAGGCTATCCGTCGTCTCGCTCGTCGTGGTGGTGTGAAGCGTATTTCTGGTCTCATCTACGAGGAGACCCGCGGTGTACTCAAGATCTTCTTGGAGAGCGTCATTCGTGACTCTGTCACCTACACCGAACACGCCAAGCGGTACGTTGGGCATGTTCTTCCATTTCAAGCTCGCGCTGAGGGTTTGTCCGTTCTCTCAGGAAAACCGTCACGGCTCTCGATGTCGTCTACGCTCTTAAGCGGTCGGGACGTACTCTCTACGGCTTTGGCGCGTAATATAGAGATACAAAACAATTTCTGTATTAGTATTGCATGTCTACTGTAGCCTCTCCCATCACTCTAGTATGAATAGACACAAATCTAAGTCCTTGTATTGCCATTTATTATGTTCACAAATGAGAGCCTCGTCAATTTCTACCAACACCCCTTCAAGTTCCACGTACAATGTGACAAACAACAGCTGTGCTACAACACCACAACTGAAGTTACTGAAAAGACAGAAAACTCTGCTCGTCTCATTTGCTGGATCTCAGCAACAATCCAATGATTGCTACGTAAAAACCCAACAAAAAAGAAAAGAGAGATCCCCCGACGACACAAGCCGGTACTGCAGTGGCAAGGTCATCGCGCCTTCAAGTTGCAAGCAGAGCTCGAAGGACAAGGGCGGCAAAAATTAGATAACCAAAAATGAGGGCGGTGCCCTCATAATAGTGGTTAAACTATTAAGAACAGATACTACACTTGATCTAAGCCAAAAGGCCAGAGTGGTAAGGAATCGTTATTGTCGGCGCGTCGCTTTTATGGCTCGCGCCTCTGCGCACGGACCAGGCGCGATGTTTGGACGCAGCGTCAGGACCAAACAGACGCCACAAACGCGGCGCAGCGGGCGGTCATCATTTTGATAAACGGGCGCTTCTCCGTGACGTTTCTCGTCTCGATATCCTCGGTGCTAGACATTAAACTCTAATCGTGCGGTTACAGTCACGAAACGTAGACTACCAGGTCTCAGTGCTATAAACGCTACTCTTCACGGCCAATGACCGAGATGAGCGTCCCACGCTTAGGAGCCTGAGACGTTATCGCGTATATAAGACATAGACATGGTTGGCAATGCAGCGAGCAGGTTACCAGACTACCTGCCTTGGATTCGTGACGAAGTTGCTTCACATTATCTTGCATTGTTACTAGAATGGCAGAAATAGTTTCTACTGAACCTCCGCTCATAACACCTCCAGACAATCTGACCATCCCACAGTTTTTCCTCGACGGGACCCACCCATCTCGTGCAGATAGAGATGCAGAATCCCTTTGCTTTATTGAAGATTTCAGTGGCCGTTCTGTCTCTTCTGGAGAGGCATGTACTGCTTGCTTACGCTTCTTTACTTATTTACTGACCCTGTTCATTCTTGCATACAGGTTGGAGCCCGCACCGTCGCTCTAGCAAAAGCTTTGAAAGAATACTTCCAGATAGGTCAGAACGTTGATATGGACACTCTGTATACCACCGGCTCACTACGGATTTTTGTAGGAGACAGCGATATCGGTATGTCTCACCCCCGTCACCTGTAATCCGAGTCGGGCATGTATTCTTGCTCACTAACTGCATTAGTCTGTTTATCGTCTCCAAACGACATAGGTGACGCCCTCCCATACGCTGCTCGAGCTGACAACTGACGGAGCACTCAGATTATCCAATAATTCTATGGGCAGTAACGTTGATCGGCGGAATTGTTGCGTAAGTCCACTGAAATTCAATGTTTCGGATGGCTGCCAACTTTCTTGAAAAACCGATAGAACCATGAACCCTGCGTTAACTCCACAAGAAATCGGTGAGCAGTAGTTACGACCTCATTTCCGGCTCTTTCTTAGGCTGCGCCGATCACAGAGTATCAACTGAAGCTTGTCCAACCCAAGCTTATCATCGCTCACCAGCTCACTTTCAACACAGTGAAACAGATTTTACAGAAGGCGCAGCTCGGTATCAGGCCGACGCTCGTTTCGATCGCTTCCATTCCCTCCAATGCCTCTATCGTCACGGTCGGCTCGCTCGTGGAATTTGGGCGAAATCTGCCCTTGCCTTCGCCTGAAATACATCTGAAACCGGGAGAAGCGAAACGAAAGATAGCACTGCTATGCTTTTCTTCTGGTACCACAGGGTACCCCAAGGTGATATCCGTGATTCTCGGGATTCCCCTTCTGGTCTTAACACACAGTGAGTGGCAGGCTGTGGCGATCTCGCATTACAATTTCATCTGCGCCGTGCTTCAAAGCGCCGCTGTCTCTCGCGTCAACGAGGACTATGCTCCTTGGGAGGAGCGGCGAGTGAGGCCAGGTGATGTGTCTCTCGGAGGTAATGTAACATCGCGCTTCATTCTGCGACATGCTGACATCCGAATGTGAGTAGTTTTACCATTTTTCCGTGAGTGCAGACTCGTCGCAAAGTACCGCCGATATTTTGACCCGATCGTATGACCAAGACATCTATGGCTTAGTGATAAACGTAATGTTAGTTCTCATGTTTCCCGATCTCCGCTGACTGTGTGATCTGCAGTTGCATTTCATGTATCTGTCTGCGGTACGTCTTCATGCCGTCTCATGCTACGGTGCACTTATCGCGTATGAAAACAGGTAACTGTGGTTGTTACCGCACAGTTCAACTTCGAGAAGATGTTGGAGAACATTGCGAAGTACAAGATTACGACATTATCGTTCGTAGAATCTATCCTCTGGAGTTTGGCCTGACCTAAAAATGCATTGGGTTTCTAGCATCGTGCCGCCTCAGGCAACCCTCCTGTGCAAAGTATGTTTGATTACACTTGCTCGGAAAGTAGATATGCTTACCTACCACGTTACAAGCACCCTACCGTAAAGTCATACGACCTCTCATCTGTTCGTCTATGCATGCTAGCCGCTGCACCAGTCTCCGCAGAATTGACCGCAGCACTGCTTTCAGTCATCCCCAATAGCCAGCTCGGCCAAGGGTATGGTCAGTCGTCGTCTTTTTTGATACGTCTCAGAATGCATGATTCATTAATGACCCTCTCTGTGCGATAGGCATGACTGAAGCAACTGGTCCAATAACTATGGTAACCGAATCCTACAGTTGCTGTCTGATCTTTATAATAAAATTTCTATTTAGTTTCCAGTGTCCCAGAAAGTCGGTATCCCTGGAAGTGGCGGCCAGCTTATGCCAGGCACCATCGCGAGAGTGGTTAAGCTGGACGGTACGCTGTCAACGCGTGGGGAAAGAGGTGAACTCTGGGTGAAAGGCCCACAGATCTGTGTCGGCTATTACAAGAATGAAGAGGCGTAAGTCATACTACTTAACATTATATATATTGAAACATCCTGATGTCCCCTCAGCACCCGCGAGACATTCGTCGACGGGTAAGCCACGCGTCGTGAGCCACAGCGAGCCGGAGCTCATAGCGCTCATAATTCGTGTCAGATGGCTCCGCACAGGGGACGAAGTGTACTTCGATGACGACGGTAACATCTTTGTCGTGGACCGCATCAAAGAGATCATGAAAGTCAAAGGCTTCCAGGTCTCTCCCGCGGAACTGGAGGGCCACCTGCTCACTCACCCCGCCGTGGGCGACGTCGGCGTTGTTGGCGTACCGGATGACTATTCGGGCGAAGTGCCAGTAGCTTTCGTAGTTCCCAGCTCAGCGGCTGCGGAACGCATGGAAGGTAGTCCGAGCGAGCGGAATGCTATGGAAGCTGAAATTAAGAAGGTACGTGTGACACGCTCCTTCATAGAGGATGCTCATGTGTCCTGTGTAGCATGTATCGGATGCAAAGTCACGCTATAAGTGGCTGAGCGAGGTCTACTTCGTCGAAGCCATACCGAAGAACCCCAGTGGTAAGATTTTACGTAGGGTCATGAGAGAAAAGATTCAGGACGTGAAGGCGGCAAAAAAAATTGCCGCGGGCTCGCCTCTAGTGCCCACATGCATTCACACCAATGCTTTTAGCTATTCCATGTATTCCAATTACATTCATTGGCCAATCTATATGTGTACACACCGACAACAAATCCTAACGATAAGAACGCTGAGAAATGGTATTACAATGGATCTAAACGTGGATAACACTACAAGTGACGGTTGCAGGGAGAGATGCGAAAGTCGTGATAGCGATAGTCGTAAACAACGATAACAATGCGAAGTGGTGAATTAATGTTCCTGCTAGAACTTAATGATAGAGGGATTGCCTCTCGAAAGGGTCCCAGCTTGAGTGGGTCCTGCGATATATTAGTCAGCACGGAAGGGAAGTTATTGGTCAAATCCGCACCGACATGTTTACATTGTAGTCTTCTCAACGTCGACTCGAATCCCACTAACTGGTGATTCAAGACCGATATCCATATCGTCCGGATATCCGCTTTCTAGATCAGGATTCTTCGCTATGGACAGAGCGCCTAGGTTATCCAGCTCCAGTCCACTCGCACTTGCCATGGCATCGCCAGCGATACTGCCCATGGTGCTGAGCACAACTCCTTGCGGGCGGACGAGGACTTTTGATGCAGAACGGGGCATAGAGCCGAATCCGAATCCGGAGAAAGGCGAGCCAGGACTGGACTTCGTCGACTTAGTCGACGAATTTCCTGCGGTAAACGCCATAGTGCCGGTGGACTGCGCAACAGTTTCCGAGCCTCGCTCGCGCAAGTCCAAGATCAACCGACAAGCCAGGACTGGGGACAGCATCACGCTGAGTGGGATACAAATGGCAGAGATCGCCTGTCGCGGTCTAAGTCGCTGATTAGTAATATGGTCAAGTATGTCAAGACTATCACACGTACTGAAGATAGAATATGCCGTTAATCTGCAAGGAAATATATTACTCCACTGCATACCAAGATAGAGTAGGCAAACCCACCAAGTTCGCGATCGATATGAGTATGTAGTAAAACACGCCTAATATGTTGTCAGACGGAGTCCTGGTATCACTGTAGGAAGCTAGATGTACCTTCGCGGAGGAACGTCTGAATAAGTCTGCTACTCGAGCCGCCGCTGCGGCGACGTATTGCGAAAGCCTTAACAACGGTCATGACGGTCACCAGCGTGTCATAAAGCAGTGGGGCGATCTGCAGGTTCAAAGATCGTCAGCTATCCAGCGATTCAATACATATCAGCGCATACTCACAAAGAAGCCTATATAAAACCGTTAGCCATGCGCTGAGAGCCAAGAAGCTAGAACGTACCCAGGAGATCTGCTGAATGTGGCTTTGACATCGGGAAGCAAGGTCCAGGTGACTACCGAACAATATCAACATCTATATATTTCAAAGGGAGTACCAGCTCAACTTACACCAGGTGAGCCCATGAATGGTAGGACTGTGGACCGTGAAACTCGGCTACAATAGAAAAATAGAAGGGTACTTACGCAGCATTTGAGAGGTGTCTACGTAGAGCTGATACGCCACAACTCCGGCGAGCGCAGAGACGAGCAGCACCAGGACATATATGTTCCGGTTGAAGAAAGCATATGTGCGAATGAGCAGAATGACTTCCGCGCTAACTTGATTCCAAATCGCAAGACCGACTGGAATCTGTGTTCAGAGGAGTCGGAAATCAGCAGGGTCCCGTGAAGCAAGATAAACACGCCTACTCTGAATATACGTTCGCACTCGTCAAGAGGATGATCCACACAAAAGCAGTACAGCAAGTATGGAACAACCGCTAGAACCCAGTAACTGCGCGGACAGATTTGAGCAACACGCACCGCTGTTCGGACAATAATTTACTCACCGACAGAAGAGATACGCTATCTTGACCGGTGTCCACCGAGTTTTCCATATCTGGGATATGTCGGTCACTCCCCGTTGACGCTGTTCGGCAGACCGTAATACTCACAAAGCGCCACTCTCTGGGCAAGCATAAGCCCCAGTCCCATACGGAAACAGCATCTAGATGGAAATTGTTGGTTATAGCCACGCCATTGAGGACTGACAACTACTCACACATCGCTGTTGGAGCAACAAAATGAGAGCTGAGATGAATAACATACTAGCGGGGTGACTTACCGCAGAAGTGGATCTGCGTGCTGTTAAGCGTTGTCGTTATAGCCGATGACGGACGATCAACAAGCTGCATACATCAACGCACTAGCGCGACTTACACGAATATGAAGCGCTGCGCCGTAGCCACTGAGTCCGGCATGATTGGCGTCGGACTACGTCAGGATACAGACGTGGGGACCTCCCGCGAGAACGAGCAGCGAGGAGGTGGTGGTCGGAGGGAAAAGAGGGACAGAGGGCGTCGAGGACTGTCCTGCGCGAAGCCATGCCCCGTAATTCCATCGAAGACCTTGAATTGAAAGACCGAAAGAAGAAAATAATCAATCATGTTGCTGGATTTCTGGACGAGAAGAGAATTATTTTGCGTGCGACAGCGGCAGCCTGTCTTCCTGTTTTGTCGATGGGCACCCGAATACGGACAACGACCTTCCCCGTTGGGCATGCACGTGCGGAGTGGGGCATTTGCGACTTCCCCATTGTCTTCGTTGCAAGTCCCTCCAGTGTCCAAAGCGAGCTAGACTCGTGGTGATTGTGGCCATTGAGTTCAACGACCCTGACGACGACCGAGTGCACGAGGAGACATTCCCTACACCTCCGTGCGACAAACTCTAGATAGTACCCCTTGCACGCAAGCGCGGATCGACGTCCTGTGTGCCTGTAGCAAGTGAATGAGTATTCGAGGAGCCAAATCAGTTTTCGAACCTACCGGCGTATCCGAATAGTGCGAGAAACCAAGTCACGAGCATATCTTCGACTGCGAAATTCGCGGCCTTGCCAAATACCACAGTCCGGGTTGACGGCATCAGTCGCCACTATCTCGCTCCAAGTCTCGAGAAGACTCGCTGCATCCACACGGTCCTTCAACTGCATTCGTCATTCGTCACTTTTCATCATATTAAATCGTAGCTCAAGACATTAGTCAATGTAATATACGCTCATCCCAGACATAAATCAATCTTTGCGCACAGTGAACCGCCTCTCCTTCTCCTCCATCCTCTCTATTGTTTTCAGCAAGCAGATCTCTCCATAGTTGTTGAGCGATTGCCAGCGGCTGCCTGGCATCCACAGCGTGCGCGTCATCAACGAAGAGTGTCTTGCGTCGAGAAAGCGCTCGCACTTGACGCGTTCCCACGTCTCTGAATCTGCTACATATGCAGGTTCTAGTGGCGACACGTCAAGGTGAAGCGGGAAGTATGAATCTACGAGGTAGTCGCAAGTCGACACGTCGACCTAGATGCAACGTTAGTCAGCCCCTTAAGCTCAGCATCGGAGCGATTCAGACGCACGTAGAATGACGGTTCCTCTTTGTTCAGGTCATTCAGGCCGTAGGGAATAGCATGAGTTCCCTTGAGCCTGTCCATCAAGCCACCCTCCCTCGGTGTAGGCGTAAAGTGACCGGGCAGCATTCCGTCGAACTCGCTCTTGATCCATTCCACCTTGACAGAATCGGGGACAAGATAATTGCCCGGGAACCGGTGCCAGTCCTTGCCGTAGCAGAGTTTGAGTTCGAAAGGAGAGAGCATATCGTAATCGACACGGATGTCGTCCTCTGCATTCTCCGGAATGTGCTTGCGATCAGCAAATTTGAGAGGGAGGCGAATGAGTCCCGTGTTGTTCAATACGAGAGGGAGCTCATAAGCCTCGAAGTGTGCGACGACCGACATGGGGGCGTGATAATATACCCATTGAGCAGCAATACGAGAAGCCGATAAGATGATGGACGCCGAGACGACAGATAATGTGAACCTGCTGAACATTGGGGTTTTGGAGGCCTAGGCGATGCTTAATTAGCTCGGCAACTCCACCATAAAGTGAGTTAAAGCATACTCTGTAGGGAGACTTCGTAACCTTGATGAAAATCGTTTCCATCCAGCCACGGATGAGATAAATTGTGACCGCGGCATTGAAGCATATCAACGGGTATACAGGGTACATGAAGCGCTCCTCCTTGTGCGCCTGCGTGAACATGATGGCAAACCAGACATACATTGGCGCAAGTCTCATGGTCAATAGGGTGTAAGGAGAACTGCGCTCCGGACCCGCTCGATCGCCCAAACGCTTGAAGTCGATACGGTGTGTCACGAGCAGAGCCGGCAAGGAAGCCAATGCGAAGGGGAGGATAACGTTCATGTTCAATAGGAGGTTGTGGATATAGAATCCTACGGGCTCGGACCCATACAGTGTCGGTCCCCGTGCAGCGTCAGGGAGCACATTGTACTTGACGATGTTCCAAGGCACGATTGTGAGTTTTCCATAAAAGAGAGTGTCAAAAGCAACGACAGGTATCTGGGAAGAGTCAACAGACTGTACATGAAGACGGATATGCAGGCGTACCAGGAGCAAGAGTGAAACTAAGCCGCACTTGATCAGGCGTGTCCAGCGAGTTATCATCCAGCTAGAACGTTGCATCGGAGAGACTGTATCTGTACCGTAGAGGAAGAGCTCCTCGAAGACGAAGGGAATAGCCACCG
The DNA here is from genome assembly GCA_027627325.1 of Phlebia brevispora. NCBI lineage: Eukaryota > Fungi > Basidiomycota > Agaricomycetes > Polyporales > Meruliaceae > Phlebicolorata > Phlebicolorata brevispora. Next base: position 28,909 of record JANHOG010000053.1, read on the forward strand.
CTAAAGCAAAGGGCCAGCCAACGAGCGCTCCGGTGGCGAAATACAGTGTTGCGAACAGAGCACGGCGCATGTTCTTGTTATTTGCGGGTTCCATGGCGTAGGAAAACGCGATAGCATTGGCATACATAGCGAACGAAGATGGAAGGAACGCTGAAGGATGAAAATTAAGATACATTTTCTAGAAGACTGGCGAAATAGACTCACAAACAGACGCGTTCCACATTCCAGCATTGAGTAGCATTAAGAACAAGAAATAGCGACCAGCCCTGTAGTTGATCTTGTCGGTGATTGTCCGGTAGAGGAAGGCTTCACAGAACGAGGAGACGAATGCTAGCACGACTCGTATAGCAAAGAAGGCGGGGCGCTACAACTCTCATTCAGAATAATGCATCATTCCAGCGACGTGTTCCTTACTTTCTCAGGGCCGAGCAGAAAGTTGGTAAGCTTTGCAGGCCATAGGTGCAGCAGGATGTACGCCCAGCTCCGAATGGAGTAGACAGGCGATGTTTCCCATGTCTGGAAGCCATGCCCACGATGAAGGTAGTGGAGAGGTTCCCAGAAGTTGAAGACTGATCTGAAGTTAGAAGCGCCCCTCGTTTTAGAGACGAGACACGTTACCCTCGTCGCAATCGTTGATATTCGCGTACATGGCTGCCATCACTCGGACTAGGACGAACAGACGAAAAGCGAGCGATAGACTGGGGTTCCATGGCGCCTTCTGGGATCTACACGCGTGTTCAGACAGCTACGGCGACAAACGAAGCTTGGGGGTGTCTACATACCTACGCAGCTGATCCTGTAAGATGCCAGCGTGTCTGTTCTTCCGCACAGTCGGGACCGACTCAGTTTGCGTCTGAGGACGACGAAACCGAATGGTTTGCGTGCCGGGGAGCATATTCGTAGCCATGTTTCCGTGACCAAACCTCCTTCACAATGGAATAGTGACCAGGCTGCCTTGAAGGTACTAAGCAGCTGCCGCCGTTGGTGAAGATGCCAGCGATGTGGTCGGTGGCAAGTTGTGCGAGGTGTGCGCGTCGTGCCCTTTCTTCCTCCGACGGCCGAGAGCGCGTCATTCGTTGACCACATCCATCGATCGTTTTTTCTGATGCTCGCCTATCTAGATTAGATAAACGCCAAATCTAATCTCGCCCTGACTCTTCACTGGTCCGACATCAAAGAGTCGCGTTCAACTTGGGTCCTTTTTGCACTTGGATATCGCCCTTGCTAGCAACATAGCAGGAACAGGACATATGCAAGGGTAATTATCCTGAAGACCTATGGCATCACCTACCCGTAGACCAAGCAACTGGGAAGCCCTCAAGGCTCTGGAGTCAGTTTCGCCTCCCAGTCCGTCTCCGTCTCTGGGCAGTGCGATTTTGTCCAACCTCTGCAGCGTCGGCGAAATCCCTATCATCCTGGACGCTGGTCTACTCGAGACCGACGTTTCAAGCTCGTCAATTGCTACTCTGACACCTAGCAGACCGATTATACAGGCAAGTTCCAGCTCTGCAACGCTCGGAACGATTGGCACGTTCGGGCCTCGGCGACCTGTTTCGGAAAGCTCTACAATCTCTAGTCTATCCCAATCTCTTGCCAACTCCTTGGATGTTTCTTCTATGTCTCTTGGGTATGGGGTCCCGACGAACCAATCTGTTCAGTTTTTGTCTCCGCACCATGATACCGGTTACTACGACAGACGAATAAGCGACGTCTCTGGCTTTACACTATCAGCATATATGTCACCTTCTGGGCAGCAAATACAAGGCTCTAATATCGAGAACTCCCCTGTCGCATCCCGTTCAAGACCTGAAGGAGTCTGGTGGAATAATCAGTCGTCGACGCAGCTACTTCCTATATCTGGTCAGCACGAATCTTTCCGCTCTAGCAGCTCCTTGTCGACGCTCCTATTTGCCCCGGCTTCTGGTTTGGCGGCTCCCTTCGCTGGCAGTGCCAGCGATCTCTCTACCGGTATCCAAATGTCTGTTACAACCGTTATGCCCGGCACAAGGATCCACCTCGGTGATCAAAGCGATGAAACTTCCGTAGCCCCTCTCGAACAGTTCCCATCCTCTCCCAGAATACACGCGTGTACACCTACGACGCGTCCATCGACCAGCTCGTCCTCCAGTCCGTCGCGGATCGCAATGCACGGCGGAAATGAGAGACCGCGCCTCCGAACAAAGTCCACTTCCACGACAAATTCCAACGGGTCCGACCGCTCTGCTCAATCCGGCAAGTCATTACCTACTCATCGCCCAAGCAGCTCAAACCGCATCCTGTCCCCGCGCAAGTATCCCAACGCCTTACCGGGCACAACGGGCATCCCTAAAATTTTGTCCTGGCTGGAAAATATCACAATAGAATTATGGATTGACCAGGAGGGCTTCCGCCTGGTCCGCCCTACGTTCAGATTGTCCTACTTCAATGGCACACTCTCGAATGAACCTACCGCTAGCTCGACGGAAGCATTTACATGCGGCAACGCGGAGTTTCTGCCCATCGACAAACAAGCGTTCACTTTTCACTATGCGCCGCTAGACCCGCCGCCCACTCTTCGAAAGATCACTATGGCAGACGACGAAAGTCGCGACTACATCTCGCGGCAGGCGTCTCTAGCGATCAAGTCCAACGGAATATACTCTGTCAGCGGGACGGAGTCCTTCGACCCGGGGCTTCCAAGCCCCCGTGGCCTTGGTCCTCAAGGCCATCAACCTTCTGGGACTAATGGTCCGCCCAAGTTGACATGGCGGTTCGAATATCAAGTAGATGATATCCGCCCAGGGTCGGCTCCCAAGGGGAGGCAAGCAGAGAAGACGTTAACGCCGCTCTCCTTCTGCTGCTCACCCGGGCTTTTCCACCCAAATCATGGCAAGAAGATCAGGATCATACAGGTCGTCAAGAAAGGGCTCACCCCGAAACTCATTTCCGCGAAAGTCGATGATGCTCCCAAACTCGCGCCAGCGGGTGCTGTACCCGTAGACGTTTCGCCAGAGAAATACGACGTCGCGAAGGCGCAGCGGCACGAGGTCCGTGTTCTCAGCCCTCTGCACGCGCTGCATAGGGGGGTCCATTCCCCCTCCACGGATCTACCCAGCGCTGGTGATACAGAGCATGACAAGGCCAGTTCAGAGGGCGTCCACACGGGTCCTCCGGAAAATTACAGCGCGACTTCCGTGGTTGTCGTCCCGGTCCTGCACAAGACAATTGATCCAGAGTCTATCATTACGTCCTCCAGCCCACATCCGAACGACGCCGTTCGCCAGCTTCCCCGCCACATCCTTCCTCCAGAGGAAATCAATCATCTGTTGGACGAGGATACGGCCCCTCCGAATAGAGCGGAGCCTGAGCAGGCCAGGTCTTTGCCTCCGCCGTGGCGCCAGGCCGCCTAACACCTCCTAAGCTGGTATGTCCGAGCATTACGTAGGATGAGCGCGCATGCACTGACCAATTCGCCCCCTAG
>JANHOG010000530.1:0-14875 GCA_027627325.1 Phlebia brevispora
ATCGTTGAGCAAGGTGGTGCACTCATACGGGCATGGTGGATCAGGGTTTACGCTCTCTTTCGGCTGTGCGGGTGACGTGCTCAAGTTGGTGCGCGAGGTGGAAGCGGGCACCACTCCTGTGCCGATGGCTATTGTAGAGTAAGTAATTATACGCGCTCCGAACACTTGTTCAGGGCTTGTGTCAGCATGTGCCATAGTTTGTAGTATGTGTTTATAGCCTATATTATCCGTATGTGTCGTGTGTAATGCTCGCAACTTCTAGTATAATAATTAGCAGCAGATAGATAAAGCATGGGCAAGAATTCCGATCTCCTTGTCCACCCAGATAATTCAGACTTACTGCACTACGGCGCATAAGCTTCGTAACAATCATCTCATTCGCACAATGAGACAGCCTGTATTTGTGTTTCATTCCCCTTGAATGAAGTTCAGCTGGTCTCGCAGAGGCTTATTTGTATGCGTTAGGATCCCAAGCACAGTCTGCTCCTCTGCGCTCTGCATCCTCGACCGATTGCTTCATCGTTTCATGATCTCTGACTCATGCGTGCATTCACGGGGATACATTGTTAAAAGTCTAATGACAGTTGTAGTCGGCATACAAGAGTAAGACATGGAAAGTGTGCACCATAGCGACTGCACCAGTTCACGAGTGTCGTTGGAAACTTGGGTGCTACCTCAGCGGCCTCAGCCTCGACTCGGAGGGGAAGGTGATTGGGTTTTGATCCTAACAGGGGCAAACAATGTCGGCGCCTGCAGAAAACGCTTGCCACCGCTGGATATGAGCGCAGATGTATAAAGAACCCTAACCCAAGCCCATGGACCCTTGGAATCGACTGGAGATTTGCTAAGAACCTTAACCCTGAACACCACCTGTTTACGAGGGTGCGCAGCGCAGCCAGTCCACACTACTACTAACAGACAACTCGCGACGCCACATATGGAGCACACTCCTTGCTCATCTCTGCTGCTTGTTGTGCGAGGTTCTTAGCCATCCTCAAAGGGCCAAGCTAGAACCAAAGCCTGATCATGAGCGCCATCTATTGGCATACGGGCGTGATTCGGCTCTTGCAAAACGTACGCGTGTCCGGCATCTCAATTACTGGCACTTAGCTGACCTGTCTGTAGTACTTCGGTTACCAGATTCTCTAGACTGACTAGCCGGTGCGCCTGCAAGCTCGCGTCTTCGCGTGCGTCGCACATTTTTTCCACGTGTGCTCACTAAGAAGGAAAGGAAAGGACGCGAGTGGGAGCGCAGCGAGTGCCATAAATGGATGGTTCACGATCCTGCAGATTCTCGCCTACAAATTGGAAGTTTTAGGCTTAACCCTCTTACCTCTCAACTTACGAATGGTCACACGAATGTGCAGTCAATTTGACGATTTTGACGCGACATAAGCTTAGCTGTCAGGCCGAAAATGCTTGTTCACTCCCAAGAAGCCGACATTGACCACTTCGTCGTCCGCGTGATGTGCATCCGCAGTTTTTGCCTACGATCAGGTGGCATCAGGTATTGGAAAGTTAAACTTTCCATCTCGGCTCTGATGGGCTCTGATGGGCAGTATCCTTTCAGGATTTACTATCGTTTCCAATTCCCCCTTGCAGGGTCCGCCTCGACTTAGTCAATGTTGTGAGTCTCTCAGTCAACGCATTCTTCAATCAATGGGATCGCTCACGTCATGGTGTTACGCACGGCAGCCTGATCAATCCCGAGGGTCGAGACAGACCAAGATTTTGCTGCAAGTGCAGGTCGCTCAGCATCGAGCGGTATAGTATCGATACTGAACAAGTGTTCGTGCAGGTTTTCGTCAAGGCGTCCTTGAAGTTGTCGGCATAGACGTGCTCGCTGGAGTATATAATGTGTACCGGTTAGTACTAGCAGTTGTCAGCACTCATCTGCACTCACCGTTCCACACTCACACATCTTTCCTCCACCCAGCTCTCGTTCTACAGACTCACATTCAACAATAATGGTTGCCCCCACAGTAACTCCTCAGATTCACCTTGCCGAGGAAGGTGGCGTACTCGTTCTTCGTGAAGGACCGAGTCCAACTCCCGTGAAAGAGACTCTGTCCAGAGTCCTGATCATCGGTGGCGGCGTCACTGGCCTCACAGTCAGTTAATTCCTTCACAGTATACTATACAGTATACTGATACATATTTTACAGAACGCGTGGGCTCTCCTGGACGCTGGTTACGCCGTGACCGTCATTTCGGACCAGTGGGCTTCCCTTGAGAATCGCATCACCTCACAGATTGCTGGTGCCTTGTACGTACACGATGCTCTGCAATGAAATCAGACACTCACTCACAAACCTTCTCAGGTGGGAGTGGCCCCCTGCTGTGTGCGGCCGCCACACCGATATCATCTCGTTGAACCTCTCGAAGGGCTGGTGCATGACTTCTTACGACGTCCTCGAGAAGCTCCAGAAGATCCTTCCCGTTGAGGCACACGGCATTCGCATGCGCACGGCGAACTTCTTCTTCGACAGGCCCATCGAGGAGAACGAAGAGGAATACAATAAGATGCGCGAAATCGAAGCAGCTAAGGTTTGTCACACTTCGCTCATAGGGCCTGCGGACCGTTGGGCTGATTTACTCTCGATCTGTGCCAATTAGATCCGAGGCTTTGAACATGACCCGACTTTGGTAAAGAAGCACGAGATCAGCCGCACTGCGGCTGTCGTCGACGCATACAAGCATGTCTCCCCCGTTATCGACACCGATGTCTACATGCTGTGGCTTCGTTCAGTCGTTGGTGCGAAGGGTGGCAAATTCGTGACACGCCAAGTCTCTGGCGACCTCCTCGAACACGAAGATGAACTGTTGGAGGAATACGAAGCAGACGTTCTAATCAACTGCACGGGTCTTGGTGCATACGATCTTGCGCAGGATAAGACTGTGCATCCGCTTCGAGGTGCCTTGATCCGCATTGTGAACGACGGGTCGCGGTTCCCAGTCGTTAAGGAGGCCCTGATCGTAGCCTACGACCAGGACAAGCAGGACGAAGACGGCGGAATTGTCTTCATCGTGCCAAGGAATGATCGCGTCCTGATTCTCGGTGGTAAGTACATTGTTGGCATTCTGTCGACTTCTAACTAACTGTTCCGTGTAATCAAGGTATCGCGCAGGCGAACGAAGGCGAGCTCGACTTGACGCTCGACAGCCCTGAAATGCGTCGCATGCGCGACAGGTGCAACAAGTTTGTTCCCGGGCTTGAGAACGCGGAGCTCGATCCCGACTCGATCGTGCAAGGGCTCCGTCCGCTGCGCGGCGGGAACGTGCGCTGCGAGCGTGAGTTGCGCCGGAAGAGCGACGGATCGTTGAGCAAGGTGGTGCACTCATACGGGCATGGTGGATCAGGGTTTACGCTTTCTTTCGGCTGTGCTGGTGATGTGCTCAAGCTGGTGCGCGAGGTGGAAGCGGGCACCACTCCTGTGCCGATGGCTATTGTAGAGTAAGTAATTATTACGCGCCCCGAACACTTGTTCAGGGTTTGTGTCTGCATGTGCCATAGTTTCTATATCGTATTCCCATATGTTTCTATAGCTTGTATTGTCCGTACTGCATGCCCTGTGTAATGTTCGCAACTTCTAGTATAATTATTGGCATTCAATAGTAAAAGCACAGCAGACCATGAGCAAGAATCGCAATCACGGTGTCCATTCAAATAATACAGTATCGCCACGCCGCTACATACAAGCATTGTAGCAGTTATGTCAATCACACAGTTCGGAGGCAGGTGTTCAAGTTTTACTCACTTATGACCAGCTGGTCTTGCCCAGGCTTGCCTGTCTTTGTATCATGATGTGTTGGGATCTTGAAACAAGACATTTCTACTCATGTAGCGTGCTCCGCTGCGCTGCGCACCCTCTATCGACTCCCATATGTGTTTGTGATATAAATGGCTTGTACTCGCGCGGATGCATGATTGCAAGTATAACGATAGCCAAGGTCGACATACAAGAAGAGCGAGACTTCTGGCTACCAAGCTCGATCGGCAGTTATCGTTAGACTTGTAATCAGGGATTCGCGTGAATCTAGGCTGTTTATACAGTATCAGAGTGTCTTGCGGACGTCAGTGGGGGGTGCGTAGCGCAGCGGGGCAGACTACACTACCGTTTGAGGAAGGCACTGAGCTTGGGATCCTAACATGAACAAATAATTGGCGTCTAGCCAGGTGCCTAGCCGCAGTCGCGTCGGGTCCGCCGTCTCGTGATCGCGTCACCCTAGGTTTGACCATCATCCCCTGCAGCAATACCCCCATTCCCCTCTCTATTCCCCCTTGCTTATGCACCTTGGCTATCACATTTTTACTCAAAGATAGCCACTTTTAACGTTCAATATGACGGTGGGGTCCCCTAACGCAAGTGCTCGTCGTGACTATGCATTCTGGACACCGGAGACAGAAGGACAGAATTCTCGTACAGAAAGTGACGCGATCTATGAAGCTGAAGACGCAGACATCAACGAAAATTGTGGGAGCACGACAGAGGAACATAAACGAGACCTGTATCTCGCTGAATTTGAAGGCTTGTCAGCTCCGTTAGTGTAGCGCTTCTGTGACTCACATGCCGCTTCAGAGATGCTTCGAACGGTCATACAGCAAGAGTACTTCCTCTTCAATGATGACGAGATCAATTGTTTCGAGTATTTTAACGAGCTGAGCTGTATGTTCTCTGTTCTTGTGATCTTCTCGTTGCAAAACTGCTCACAGGTTACATCTCAGACGACGCGAAATATCTTCTTGTCCGCCTATGCTTACGAAAACCAGACCGATGGTTTCATCAGCGCGATTTGGTATCAAGATATCGTACGAAACTAGGGGATAAGATACCGGAAGCCATGGAGGAGCTTTGTTCGCGAAGACGTCATGTTCAAGCGGCTCAGGATCTTCAGATCAAGGTTGAAGAGGAAGTAATCGATCTCACTTCAGATGACATTGAGCCTTTTGGGGAATCCTCAAAGATCGAAGAGAAACCTTTCAGTCTTGCCATACCCAAGTCATACGCGCAGACGGACTACGCGACTTTCGCAGACGATGGCTCTCGAGCGGACTTAGGGGAACTCCTGGACTGTCTGAACAACAACGATCTACGTGATTTGGCGGCGGACTTCAAAATCAGAAAGACTGGGCTAAAGGTGCGCGTTTGATTGCTCGTCGTTTCGGTCATGTATACTCATCGCGGATACAGAGAGCCGATCTCATCAACACTCTCATTAGGTACGCAAGCGGGCAAAGCGTGCTACCATTTACAGCCTCTGCGAAACGTAAAGGGAAGGCCCCTGAAAGGTCGCAGAGACAGACCACTCTGGACACCTGGGTGAAAGGGAATAAGACGACACAGCAACCTAGGCTAAGAGCACTAGTCATGGAAAAGCTCGGTAAATGTCAATGTTCCTATATCCTCTCCTCATCTCACTGCATTTATTCGTTGGCAGGTGGCGTCGTGAAGCTTAATGAAGATGCCATTAACCTATTCCGCCGTGTAAATATCGTCTATTTTCGGAGGTAAGCTGCCGACTTCTTATCGTCCTGTTCAAGTATTGACATGACATTAGCACGCAATATCCTCCCTCGATCTTACTTAACGCGATCCTTGTGAGGGCGAAACGGCGTGCTTTCGCACATTATCAACACAAGCGCACAAGCAATATATGGGCGTCAAGGGACGCACTTATTGCTTACGAGGCTGCCCTACAACTCGAGGCACATGTAGATGAACTCCTCGATGGTGCATCGACCGTTAATGCTCGGAGTCGGTCGCGTTCAAGGACGGCCGTGATGCGGGCGTCTCTTTCAACGTCCAGTCCTACCAAGGGGGAGGAGGAAGATGTCGCGTTGTCCCCACTTAAGAGAGGTAAAGATGACGATGACGGATTTCACAATGTATCCTCAGCGGACTCAAGCATGGGGAATGAGAGTCCACGGGAACGGGCTGCGAGGGAGGTTGTGGGTATCTTCCGTCGGATATACAAACAGTGGCAAGACCTGCTCCTAGACAATACGAGTGACAGCAAACAGGAAGACCGTGGCTTGTGCCTAGACAGGTTCCACTGTGGTAAGCCCCTCTCACTCAGCAGGTTGAGAATGTCGTGTCATATTTCATTCTAGGACATGTCTTGACACGCATTGTCTCCAAAGGCGCGTATGCGCTCGGAGTCCTCAAAGAGTATAAGATCGAGCTCGAAGTGCTAGAGGCGTTGTTGAGACAGCAAAGATGGCGTCGTGCAAGAAGAGGACGGTGGTATGAGCGCACGGCTCTCATCCTGATGACGCACATGGACAAGACACCTGAAACGTACGCAAAAGCGTACCAGTGGGTGATGCTCGCCCTTCAGGATGAGGATACACACTTAAGTGCGTCTGTTACTTCTCCTATACTCTCGCGGCATCAAAGCTGAATGTCTCTATATCATCTAGTCTATCGACCCAAGCTGCTGAGACGCCTCGTCGAACTTGAAAAGAAGCTCATGATACCAGTGGACCCTAACCGCGTTTATGCCAAGAGGCCGAAAGTGACAGAGGTGTTTATCGAAGGTGAACGAGTGTATTACACAGCCGATCTACCGAAGAACCTCGGTCAGTCCAAAATGAAGAAAGTCGTAGATGACAAGCAACAAGTTCTTTCGTTCTTGCTCGCGAAGGGTACGATCAAGGCTTCTTCACCTTTACCGGACTCGACCTCGGAGGACAAAACCCCAATTCTCACGGGAAAATCAGTGTGGGTGGGGCGGGACGGCGAAGATGTCACTGTCGAGCAGCTAGCTCTCGAACATTATAATGGACTTGGGTTCAAAGGGTGCGTTGTACTGCCTCCTTTCTGACATTCGCGTGCTGACATCCGCTCAGGTTCCATTGTGAAGGTCGAATCATCACAACGCTGTTTGGACTCCTCTTCTGGGACATCATCTTCGCCCCTATAGATGGTGCCTTCGAAACGCCGTACCAAAGCGCCCCGCTCGACATCGCGGAAGATACTTTCTTCTACTCGCGAGAGGACATTGCGAAGGAGCGGCTGAAGGTGCTTGAAGACGCAGAAGAAGATGCCATATCCGCGATGGTGGAAGAGTCATACACAACACACGAAGGACAAATGTGCATTGGCGTACGGTGGGACATGTTTGAGAAGCAGGACGTGATGGAAATTGCCAAGGTATGTAGGATCAAATTATGCTTGATCACTGTGTGAGTGTTGACCCTGTGTTCAGTGCATAGGTGGCAGCGGTCTCTCCGTTATTTGTCGGCTCCTGTGCGAAGATTATGCCGGTCGGGTCGCTGGTGTCCCCGATTTGATAGTGTGGAACGCAGACGAGTCATCGTGTAGGTTCGTGGAGGTCAAGGGACCGAATGACCGCCTGCAGGAAAATCAGAAGGCAAGTACATGCTGCTCAGGTGCTCGAACTCGTGCTGACTGCTATCTACGGCAGCTTTGGATCGACGTCCTGCTACAGGCAAATATCCCTACGGAAGTCTGTCACGTCGCAGAGAAGGACTCGGAGGCTACAAAGAGGGCTGGCAAGGGAAAGGGCAAGTCACCAACCGTCGAGGTCTCGGCCGGCGCCAAGCGCAAGCGGGAAGTATCGGTGGAGTCAGAAGATGAGTCGGGTGTGGATTACTCGCAGTTGGACCTGGAGCCTGCGGCTGTTGCGGGTGTGGATCAAAGACCGCAGCTGCCAACGATATCTGTGGATGCGCCAGTGCCATCTACGCCCCAGAAACGTAGGCTGAAATCCGTAGCAGAAGTGGTCATAACGACTCCATCACCTCGGAGACGGCGGCCTACAGTATCCCCAGAAATTTAGACTTCAAGTGTTTACGCACCGCTTTTGCTATACTACTCGAACGCGTCTTTTTCTATCACACTGTGATGATGCAGATCGCGCGAGATGCGTCGGGACGCTCGGCTGGCAGTGGTTCCATTGCTCGATATCATGATGGGGTTCATTGTGGCGTATGCTCAATTCCCTGTAGGTCTCGCAGAAACTATCATTTGAACAGCCTCCTTCATTGTTTCTCCAGACCTCGACGCGTTTAAGCACTGTGAGTCCGTTGATCGGTGTCTACTTCGGCTGTCAGGGCGCCTCTGCTTCAACAGTACTGAACATGCAATGTGTTTTCACGGACCGCCGCAGGCATTGCACGGTAATGAAATCGTATCAGGCAGCAGCCTTCCAGCGGCTCTCCTCTACATGCCGACGAGTCTCATCATTCGGAAGGATTGCCCTCCATGAACAACATCATCTTTACCCCAAATTCCAAATTTCTGGCGTTCGCAGCGGCTTCGGCGGTCATGAGACTACATCAAACCGTGATCCTTGAATGTATCGACGTCGCGTCGTCTTCCATTTTCCTAGGGTGATTCTGATCAAGTACCCCAGTGGGCTTTCATATCCGTTGTAAGTCGCTCTTCGCTCCTCAGCGCTGATATATGGTTCACATTGAATAAGCGTGTATTTAGTTTGAGGTCATCAACTATTTCAACGTAATTCAATCTCCCTACCTCTTGCATGAGGGTTAGGCGATTATTTACATAGCAAACTCCACAAGCGTGTTACTCTGGTCCTTCGGTTTGTGCTTGGCTATAGCTTGATCCTGGTCCGTCGTCTTGATGCAAATTAAGGGTTATCACATAGAATTAACCCTTTACGGCTCGTACGCAGCACAGTATTCGCGGTCAAAGTGCGGGATTTATTATTGCTGAGTTAGCTTGCTCATTCTCGTCGCAGGTCTATCCGTAAATGTGTGCGGTTAGCCTACGGTAGCTTGTCGCAAACACCTCAAGTTATACTAGTAAAGCGCCGTATGGTTGCGACCGTGAACACGATATACAACTCCGAACCGACCACACTCACGCATCCGAAGAGAACCCTTGTAGTTGTATATATGGAATAAGGTAAAAGTTCCGTTGGCAATCGGCAGTATGCTTGGGCATCACAAGTGTGCCTTTGGTTACGTGGCACACTGAATACTGCTTGGTCGTTTGTTCAAGGTAGATTTGGCTATGTAGCTACGTAAATGGCCCTCGATGAACGGCCGAGCGCATCAAAGTCTTCATTGTAGAGCGCAGCGATGTCATACATGTTGGTAAATGAAACGTTCATCGGGGGCTGCAGCATGTGGTTGGTATCTCGCTGAGTATCGCATTCGTCTCCACAATATCACGTTAGATGTCCAGTTTTGCTGATGGTTTGACATGCCACAGTACATGCGGAGGGATCTCATGACCGCGCATAGGACCTAGTGCAGCGAAGGCCGGGCAAACATACCCTCTTGATGACCCTATTGTGTTACAAGAAACGCTCTGCAAAGGTATATAAGAAACACATTTTGGGTCGTCCAGGGTATCAACTCTCACCACCACTCAGCTGTATAAGTCGCATCGTTTGACACATCGTCATGCAATACTTCAAGTCTATCCTCGCAATCTCCATCGCTGCTGTCGGCGTCGTGGCCGCTACGCAGTGTATGTTCGTTCACTTTAGCTATATGTAGCTGAACTAACTCGCTATCCTCTCATCCATCAGGCAGCGGAAACTCCCTTGCTAACCAGCCCTGCACTGGCACCGGGTCCTGCGGCGACCCTGCTCGTACGTTCACCTACCTTCGTACATCTAGTGCAAGTTGCTCACGCTGCCTTCGTGGTCTTGTAGTCGGGCTCTGCGGGCGTGCTGGCTTTGTCTGCCAGGACGGCACCTGCAAGAGTAAGTATCACACTCTCACACGCGTGATGGGAACTGATGGAAACAATCTCTATGGCAGAGCTCTCCGGAGTGTATTGTGTCATGGGCGCAGGTGAATGCCACTCTGGAAGCACTTGTGTTGCTGGCGCTCCTACCGTTGGCAACGACTACGGCCCCGCTCACTGCTCTTGAGGAGGCAGAATTCACACGGGATCTCAGGCGGAGGAGCTGATCAATATGTACTACCGCCGTAGGAGCATGTGTCCCAAGCTTAGCAGTTATACCGCGCTTCAATTGATTGAGGGAATATCTATTTACATATGCCAAGATATGGTGGTGTCCCTATGGTTATTTGGGTCAGAATTGCGCGTTCTACTGTATTGGTGGGGCTTGCATATTGCTTTCTCCCACGCATATTTGTTTGTTCGTGTTAGGATCAGCGGGGAGCTACCTTCCCTTTGGGGAGGAGATCAAGTCCCAAAGTAGGAGAGTTCCGCGATTCCCCGAGTCAGGCTCACGCGCTGCGTCGCGCCCACGGATGATAATTGGCAAGTCAAGCAGTAGCAACAGCACTACTCAAAAATCAATCTCTTCACTCGTTGTCACAGTATGCGGTGGACGTAACAAGCCTATTACTGTGTAGAATTATGGCGCGAACGGGGTTACATAGGCTATAGAGATAAAGCAACAATGCCAGTGAAATACAGTACGGCAGTGTTCTTCCAGGTTGTGATGCATAATTTACATTGTGTTGATGCAGTGTCTGTATGCGTACAAGAGATCCGAGCAGCAACTATATAACCCAAACTATTAAGGTGGATCTAACGGATAATGTATCACTCTCTGAATCAGATACCAAACAATGCCGACACCTCTCCATATTGTGGTCGCCGCGATGCGAGCGGTCTCTGGTATCTCCAGAGACGGGACGTCGAAACGTATTGGCCAGAGGAATGGCATGTCTCGCACAACAGAGACTTCCGATTCTTTTGATGGAGGGGAAGATGTTGAAGCGGGGGGAATAGTAGAGAAAGTAGGAATGACAGGGGAGGATGTTGGTACACTTAATGATGGTGGCTGGCTTGCAGCTTCTGTTATCGCGGATTTTTCCGCCTCAGCTTCGGATGCCGCGCCCGGCGCATTCCACCATTTCGCCTGCGAAGGTGAAGCGGTGTAAATGGTCGAGAAGACAGTCCTCGTCGCGGTAACGGTAACCGGCTCAGGATCTGGAATATCGGCAGCCGCTTGGAGGGCTACAGAGCAGCTCTCTAATGACCGATGCGCCTCGGCCAGCTCGATGCCTATTACATGTTTGTCGGTCATGGCGAGCAGCGCCACAGCAGTGGGTACCATACACAGTATGAGGCCCAATGTCCGCCAGCCAGTACTTGATACATGACTGCTAGATGGTACATCTGAGGACATCGAGATTGTGAGATTAGGATAGAAAAATTCCCCGAGGGAGTATTGGAGTAGCCGCAGTCCGCTTGAAGTCGCTTGTTGGTGCGTCAGGTTGGACTTCACGGCATATTCAACGTCTGCAACGACATCAGATATCTCACGTTGAAGAGCATGAGCAGGACATACCGGGCTGATTCTCAATGTTGACCTCCATCGTGCCGACGGGCAAGGAGAACGTCGGGAGCAGGACATCCCACTCGACCTCATTCCTCAACTTTCCCTTTCCGGTCCACTTCTTCCAGCCATTGGATTTGGCCGGCATGGCGTCGACGTGGTCTGCCTTAACCAAGTAGACCACCTGCACGTTCCCTCCACCGGCTTCGCCGACATGGACTTTTACCCAGGTTATCCATTCCTTCGCGCTCGTTTCCTCGAAGGTGAGTCCAAGCGCAGGGAGCCTGGGGTCTGGCTTTACAGTTGCGCTTGTTTCAAAGTGCACTGGTACGCCCTCGATGCTCGCACTCGCGACCTCAACGTGCGGCGGACGCTTTTCCAACGTGTGGGAGACCTTGGCGTCTGTAACGACAGGCTTTGTAGGTTGTGCAAGCCCGAACTCGAGCCACTCGGAGTCGGTTTCGGAGGGCGCTGGGAGAGATATGCGTACTGCGTACTCTGTGGGCAGGCTCCCACTTCGCGTGGTCAGTGGCGTGATGGTAGCAGACACAGCCGGGATCATCAATGGTCCGTCCCGTTTTGGTTTCGTCATCATGACAGAGAAGGACTGCCGCTCACGATAGAACGATGTGGTCGATGTATTACGAGCAAGGTAGCTCGGCGTGCGCGGTCGGCTCGGAGGACGCCGCAAGCTCTCCCTGCTTTCTTCTCTCCGAAGAAATGGGCGGTTGGCCGTGGTACGCAAACCGAAGCGACCACCGTCGGAGCCACACTTCGTTTTCCCACCTGGCTGAACAACGGTCTTCCGTGACTGCGGGTCGGCAATGTTGCCAGTGGAATTGTAGATGTCCAAGGACGTCGAGTTAGTCTCGTTCAGCAAGATGGTCGAACACGACTCCTGATCTGCATGCAGGACACGGAACTGTGGTATGGGCAGCACCGCACTAGGCTCGCTCTCGTCGTCTGAGCCCGAGCCGGAGCTCATAGGACTGATCGGAGATGCCGCACCGTCGTCCCGGGGCCTGAGCATAATTGTGCCGCAGACGCTGAACGCGAATTCGTTTTTTGCCGGTGGCCCAAGCTCGTTCATATTTAAGTGGATCGTAATGGGTACTTTTGGCGGTCTTTGCTCCCGCTCCTCCTCTGCGTCCGTATCCGTATGTCGCGCTGCGGATGATGCCCTACTCCGCCTCTCGGGATCTGAAGGAATTGTGGCTAGCGACCCAATGGAGGAAAGAGGTGTTTCGTTCGGCGACTCGTCAAATGAGAGTTCACCAGGATTTGGGGAAGATGGGAGGGGTGCGCGTAGTAGTGAGGCTGTGGATAAACTATTGGTGCCCGCGGACGATAGCCGTGTTGGTGCCGGAAAATCCATGGGTTTACGGGGAGAGGAAGGAGATATTTGAATAGGCGGTGTGCTCGTAGACGGCGCAGGCGGTGGCCCAACTGCAAACCCGGTGAAGCCTGCTCCACCACTAACCGTCCATTTCCCGTCTCCGTCGGGTGCCCACAAGGCATCGCAATCTCCCACCTCCAGCGCGATGTCCATGCCCCAGCATCGTTGCTACCCCAGGGAACCAGACGCCCTTACACACGCGCAGTGTATTCCACCTTCACGATGATTCCGCCTTCACTCGCACCTCTCCGCCCGCGCGTCCTGCCTTTATCCTTCCGGAGCACAGAACACGTCAAGTCGCTTTTGACGTCCCTGATGCCGACTCTGCGGCGCGTCGCTGGTCTCGGGTACATCCTCCGCTTTTCGGGGCGTTGCCCAGCGTATGCGGATACGGTCCGTTGAAGGGAAGGAACCCTGCACGCCATAGCCATCCGCGGTGGTCACAGAGGAATCACTGGATTCATCGTCGGCGAAATTGTTAAACGAGTTGTTGCGTCCAGGTCGCTTCGTAGTCCGAGTTACGGGTGGATCGGCTGTCAGGTCCCACGATGTCGTGTCGCCCTCTTGGGAGGAGAGCGAGGCCAAGGAAGAGCTCATCTTAGACGATTTGGGTGGGAAAATACGCAGCCGAATCTGGTTGGAGAGGCATCGAGGTACTGGTATGGACAGCTGAAAAAAGGCTCAACGCCTAACAAGTGTATATATATTTCAACCGGGGCTTACCAGGTAAGGGGAATGCGGAGGCATTGAGACGTATGGCACCCAAAGATCGACCACCGCCATAAAATGCATCTCATTCGCCGACCGTTTAGTGAAGTTCTCGGTCTCGTATACGCGAGGTGGGAACTCCTTCGGCAGGATATATGAAATCTGATAGTCGTTCACGAGAATCTCACCATAGTACTTCCTCTCATACTTGCCAGCATTTAGATTTGTTGGAGGAGGAGAGGCTGTTGGTGAACCCCCGAACAAGGAGAGATAGGACTCGGGTAGTCGCGGAGGCAAGTTGAGGATGCGCATGGCTTTCAACAACACCTGTGTCTTCTCGCCCGTGAAATTGTATGGTGCGAACGAACTATCGAGAGGCTGAATGACTGTATCGAGGATTTTGATGTTCTCCTCTACCAGTAGAACGCGTCAGTTCGCGTGAATACGCACGCACAAACTCTACGCGCACTTCGTTCCGATGCATGGACCTCTCGCCAATTTGGCTGCAAGCGCAGAGTTTGGGGCAAAAGGACTTACCAGGAAACAATGGTATTGACCCGCCGGGGGCAACACTATTTGCGGGGATTGTCATCTGTACACCACACGACGCGTCTTAGACCAATCTAACCCAATTGTCTACGTGTAGTGTGACTGACCCTGAGATACATCCTGAGTGCTGCTCCGTCCAAATCTCCATCTGCTTTCCGCTGCGCTTTTCCTGTGATAGCTAATCGTTTTACAACCTGCGACCTCTTCTCTCCGGTTGATGTTGAGGTAAACGAGTTAGATCGTGTTGGACTGCGACTCGATGCACGGGAATAACGCGATGATGGTGGCATTTCTTCGACGTCAAAAGATTACCCAGCTTTGTGTATATCGTGCTGCTCGTATCCTTCGTGAAAGGCGGTCGTTGCGGTCGTTATCGTAGTGAGAGCTGAGGAACACAGGTGTATGCGTCCGGAATGTCTTGGTGCGGTTCCATTTGGTGTTGGTAGTCCGCTTGTAGCGGAGTTAGAACGCGTGGGTGGCTTGCTCAAGCGAACCGGACAGAAACGGTCGCCGCAGGAATGACTGCAACAAAAGCGCACGCCATTGGCTGTACACAGCATACTCAGTGCCTCCATATTTCAGATATCGACCATACCACTTATGTGCAGGAGTAGTACCTCTACGTGTGCAATCAACGCACTACTACGGAGTTTCAACGCGCGCTGTCGATCAAATTAAGTTCACGTGCCGCATGCATGGCCTAAAGGACTTGCCGGCGGCTGTGTGCTCAGGCTTGAACTCCTCCTTCCATCGAGATGCCCATTCCACTGCCTACAGTGCAGAACATTGAAGATTGGCTGCAGCATGTGGAAGAATATGTTGTATCTGCGGTGAATTCTGCAACACCAGACATGCCTAGCGTAAAGCAAGCGTTTGACAAGCTCTGGGAAGACATCAATCGCTTTGGGCCTTTGCAGTCGTTACCCACCTTGCCAGATATCAAGATGCCCAACCTGGGGGGCTTTT
>JANHOG010000531.1:0-14858 GCA_027627325.1 Phlebia brevispora
CGACCACGTAGATATCCTTGGCAACACGGCGGTGAATGAGATCATATTAAAGGTCGCGACAGGCGTCGGAGACGAGGTGCAGGACTCCTTTGTTTCTGACATTAGGGAGTATGCGAAAAGGGTACAGTGGGACTGATCAATTACGTACCATTGACCATGAATCGCCTCGCCGTTATACATTAAGCACTGAACGCACTATTTGTATAGAGTTGGAGAAGGACATCACGATGTCGTTGCATACGCTAACTGTATTCCCTACACACGCACGTTATACCAGGTTACTAGACCCCAGTTATCGGTGCGCTGTTGATAAGACGGCCATATCTATAACCACTGCTTGTTCCCATGATGCGACACAAACGCCCCGCTATCCTTCACGTCCCACCGCTCAACGACCTCCAACATCATCTTCACTGACACCTCCGGCGTGATGGGGCCCGTCCAGTGCGGATACGCTTCCTTGAACGTGCTTGCCATCGCCTCGTACTCCTGCAGCTCCTGCGGCGTCGGCACCTGCTGGCGCGTATTCACCACACCCGGGCTGATTGCTAGGAAGCCGAGGTTCGTACCTCTGTACTTGCTGGCGTACTTCGCGATGACCATGTTGAGGCCTGCCTTCGAGATCGCGTAGGGCACGGTCATGGTGACGCCGTGCTGGACGACTAAATCCGTGTCGGCCATGCCCGAGGAGAGGCTGACGACCTTGACAGTAGACTTCTCGGCGGAGGCTTTGAGGAGCGGGAGGAAGGCGTTGATAGTGTTGATGACGCCCATGACGTTCACTTTAACGGACTGCAGGAGGTCGTCCTCCAGGGTTTTCTCGTCCGGACTGTTGGCCATATGTCAGACGATAGGAATTCAGCGACATGAGACGTTTGTGGGACGCACTATTCGTCAATCGCAAGGCCATTGTGTTGTGATTCTTGGAACGCGGCATTGTTGATCAGGTAGTCAAGCTTACCGCCGACGAGTTTCGTTGAGTCCTCCGCTACTTTCTGCGGAACTGTTCAGCAGGGCAGCTTAGACGCAAATGGAGAAGGGTGCACACCTGGAGAGCGGGGTAGTCCGTGATGTCCGCGAGCAGGAGGTGGAGGTTTGGACGTCCATCCTCCAGGGCTACTGCGTCCTTGGAGGTATTGCGGTTGCGAATTACGCCGATGACGACGTTTTCCGGTTTCGCGCTCTGTGGTATTTGTAAGTTCAAAGTCATAATATCCAGTGAGTTCCACGGAGGAGACTAACCAATTGCCGGATGAACTCGAGCTGCAGTGGGAGACAATGTCAGTGCTTTGATGGACTCGAGTCCGTATAGCATCGACTTACGCCTATACCTCGGGAGGCACCAACGACGATGTACGAGGGCATGTTATAGCTGCTTAGAACGGATTGTATTCTACTGAGGAAAGGTGTTGGAGTCCCGGCATGTCGAGCACGACTGCTTCATTATATAGGTCAAGCAATGCCTCGAATTTCCTGATATATGCAGTATAATGTCAACATAAGGCCTCTTCCTCGACGCGCCAAGGCCCTGCCGTGCCTTCGAGAAATAGTGGACCCAACTCGACGACGCGTGCGCGCAAGAGACTTGTGTCCGTATAAGCCGGAGAGGTAATCGCCGATCCGGGATATCGCCCTGTACGCTCGCGCGACGCGTTCTAAATTCGTGCGTACCGCGGGATATCGTGAGGAGAGACATTGCGATCATCGTATTACACGGTGCTGACAGTGTGTCTAGACACCTCCAATACCCAGTGGTCCTTGAGCAAGCTGCTCGGGCTTAGTCATGCATAGTGGGCCGCACTATAGTAGTAAAGAGCACTACGAAATCGACGTAGGCGATTCTATTTTCCGACTCCTACCTTTACTCTTCACGTTTTGTCAGGCCCTGCCAAATGGTGTGTTGCTGCAATTGAAGACGAAAGCTCAGCGCGTCAGGATCGAGGTGTTACGGAAACCGGATGACTGCGAAGTGGCAAATGATGGAAGCGCTGATGCGAGTACACTGTATGGCTGTCCGTTGAAGTTCAATCTCGTCGTACCCACATAGGTACCTGACATCTGGCAGTATCAGCCATTCCATCCAGATGTCTTATAGAAAGCATGCCAGCACGAGTGAAAACCCCAGGAACGAGTAGTACGAGTGCATTCCACGGCAAGCTCGAGCCTGTCGAGGCATAGGGCTCAACAAGCTAGCACAACGGTAGATCATGAAGAGTCGCTACCACCACTCTCACTACGCTTTGCCTCCCGCTTTTTCTTCTTCCGTTCCTTCCGTTCAAGGTCGACGTCGCCCGCAACGCCTTTGTTCTTCCTGGACTTTTTCTCTAGCTCTTGCTCCTTCTGCTCGGAACCGCCTGTGCCCTTCTCTCTCTTCCTCTTCTCCTTCCGCCTCTTCTTGTCCTCTGACGCAGTTCCCTCAGCCGGCGAAGCGTCCACCTCTTTCACAACTACTTCGGCCTTCTCCTTCTCTTTTCGGCGCTTGCTCTTTTTCTCCTTCCTAGAAGGTTCAGAGGTAGCATCCTCATCGTTGGCCTCGTCCTTACGCGTCTTGTCCCTCTTCTCCTTTTTCTTCTTCTGCTTATGCTCCGTGACCTCTACCTCCTCGTCTATTTCGACAGTCGCTGTCTCAATTTCAACGGCCTCTTCCGTGGCATCGTTGGTTGAGGGTATAGTTGTGGAGCGGCCGCGAACATAGCGCTGAAACGGGAGGACAACCCGATTCCTCCTCTACTGCTCTCCTCTTCCTTTGTGAAGCTGATCTCAGAGCGCAAGCTGGAGCTAACCTTGTGTGACGAGAGCCCGGCACCTAAGCCGGGGCGAGGGGCACCCAGACCAGGCCGCCTCTCGGTCGGTCATCGTAGTCATCGTAGTCGTCCGCATCCGACGAGGTAGAGGCTTGAGGTGCAGGCGATTGCGCGGCGGTAGAAGCAGCGGTGCTGGCGTTGGACTTCGCGGCCAACTTCTCTCGGAAGTAGTCCATCACGCTTTTTGACGACGTCGTGAGCTCCTGGAGCTTCAGGTTGTCGGAGTCTGCCGATGGCGTGGACACCGAGGAGCTGTCTAGAGGCGTGTCGGGTATAGACGTGGATGGGTATGGGGTCGTGCTGCCTGAGCGGGAGATGCCAAGGATTTCATCTATGGCTGTGGAGGGTTTTGAGGCGAGGCGTTTCGAGGCTAGGAAGCGTGCACGGTGGGCACGTACTCTGTGCATTGAGAGAGGTAATTAGCACAAGACACACTTGTCTCTCAAGATACTTACGGAGGTCCTACGACGGTGGTTCGTGCGGGGGTGGGGGCAGGCGCAGGAGATGGCTCTTCGTCCTCGGACCTTGACTTTGACTTATTGTCAATCTTAGCATCATCCGATTCTTTATTCTTCTTCGTCTTGTCTTTCTTCTCCTTACTTTTCTTCTTCTTCTCCGACGCAGAATCTAACTCCTTGTCGGACTCCACAGCCATCTCTTCCTCCCGCTTGCGCTTCTTCGACTCTGTCGTTCTGTCCTCCTCGGCAACGATGGTCTCCTCCTCCCCCTTAGCCTTCGCAAAACCCTCGACTTTGGTTGCACGTTCCTCCGCAGGCGCATCGCCTCCAGCATTCAAGCGACGCAGCACGCTCTCAAAGTCGCTGTTCTGCTTCCAAGCGAGGCCATTCGGGTCGTTTTGATGCGCCTTGCCGATACCCAGCATGTCCAGCTTCTGGTGCACTTTAATATGCGTAGTCCTTCCATCACCGTTCACGCCCAGACCGGATCCGGAGGACCACCCGAGCTTGGAGAGGTAGGCTGCACCAAATTTGTTTGCATCTGCGGTGTTCCATGGGTCGTGAGCACATGAAGGATACACTGTCGCATCTTGACGTACCATCAGCCCATGACAAATTTCTTGGATCGTTTGGGATGCGCTGCTTGACCTTCCTGCCTGCCAGACCCATTGTCTGCTGTAGTCGAGACTTGGTGGAGTGAGGAGGGCTGGCAGGAAAGCTATAGTCGAGCTCACGCTCAGGCTATCGCAAACGCCCAAAATTTGGCTGACATAAGCAGGCTGATTAGCCAAACTGGGAAGCTTCACTGATCGGATCAGGCGCGCGACCGTCGCGTCCGTCGCGTCGAGTGCGGCATTCTTTTGCCCATCCACCACCAACAATGCACTGTACAGAGACCCATCTAATCCTCTACATTTGTCAACGATATTTGCTTCTAAATTGAACGAGGCTCAAAGTAGAACAACTGGCCGTATTCATTGTGCAGCATCCATACGTAAATGCAGACTCGGTATTTCCACGACCGAGCCTACACAGACAGCTGCAAAGCGCATTCATCTTTCCATTTCCTGAGCTGCCTGAGCGTTCCGTACGGCTTAACATCTATGAGTGAGGATGGGAAAGACATGGGCTTCAATTGCGCAAAATCTTGGTGCGTGTCCCGTGCAACCTGCGAGTGGGTTCCAAGTCTAATCAGTTACGCCCATCATGTATCTCTGTTTGCATCCCGCTGTATCCTGAAACAGACGGCAGGATATACGTATCCTCTCGTGGTACAGGCAGAGCTTGGAGTCACAGGTTTTTGACACGCAACGAGATCATGTCAAGCATGCGCTGACCCCATCCGTACGCTGCCTCTGACGCTCTGTGCCAGACACAAGTGATCTCATCCACATGAAGCATTATAGATACAGTTGTTCCATTCAAGAGCCTGGACGAACGAAACGAGTTATATCCGCGATGAACTCGTTCTTGGCAGCAACTGCCGTAAGATCTTGTACATCACCTTCTAGCAATCGTTGCTCAAGGAGATAATGGACTGCGTTGAATAGTCTCGCTCGCTCATCGCACGCCACCGAATCCTGTTCCCATGATGCCCGCGTGCTGGATGAGCACTGGCCTTACCACATGACGATCTTTACTATGATCACCTCAGCGCGAAGCACAACGGTCATTATATGTATGTGAGAAGATGCATCCTATACAGGATGCAGCGTAGGTAGTAAGTTATGCAGATCGCGACCGAGGCCGTAAGCTTTCCAGAGCGCACAGAATAAGATGGAGTAAAGTACTCGATAATCGTTATCGTTGTCATCTTCCCCGAGGTTTCTGCATGCTAGTCTCTGCAATGATCGAGCCAAGAGTAGTCTTCGCTCCCTGTAAAGGCAGACAACTTCACACTGCATCTCGAGTCGATTGTGGAAAGGAAGTCCGCAATCCCGCTCTGATCAGCATCCACGCGTCGAAGAAAGCCCTGGCGCGCTTGCCTGCTTCCTCTCTGACCACCACCATGCACCTTGCTTCGACCCATCAGCCCAACAACCCAGCACGGCCGACGACGCACTCGTGATCATCCCGTTATCGAGCATGTCTGTATGCATACATCGCTCTAAGTGCCCGTCTCGCGCACTTCCCTCCAATCCACATCGCAGTTATTCTTCGCGAAGCAGACTCACCACATGCCTTGCCTCGACGGCGGTCCGCCAGGGAGAGCGTTTTCGAACGCCTGACGCGTTCAGATCAGTGCTCTGAAGTGCGATATAAGTCGGTCTGCAGGAACGGGTGAGGTCAGCGACCTTGCTTGAGGACTCGCCCACGCGCCATGAAGCTTGCTAACCTTTTGTCGCTTTCAGCATGTCTGGCTACGCTCAGCCCGGCATGGGGCCGCATCTTCCAGGGCTCTGTCATGGAGGGTTTGGAAGAGTCTGCTAACATGCACCTCGAGCATCTACAGGCGATGCGCAGCTTCCTAGGGCCCACTGAGGAGACGCCAATCCAGCATGCCAAGCGGGAAAGTACCATTCAATTCAGCAACCCAAAGGCGAAGGAGTTCTTGGTAGATGGCACCAAAATCCCTGATGGTGCGTTAACCGCTGACCATATCCTGCAAAACGCGTTCAGACCTTGTCATTTAGTTAACTTCGACGCTGGTCCGTCATGGTCTGGTCTTATGCCTATCTCGAGCGATCCGCACGAGACCCGCAAGTTGTTCTTCTGGTACGTGACACTAAATGTGCCGTGTGATGCTTGATGGATGAACCGTATCACAGGTTCTGGCCTACTACAAATGCATCAAACTCCAGGGACCTGCTCTTCTGGACCAATGGTACGGTTATTGCTCACCAGCACCAATGTGGATGTGACGCTTTGTTCGTTCAGGCGGTCCTGGGTGCTCCTCTCTAGAGGGCTTCTTACAGGAGAATGGGCCAATCTGTATGTGTACACGCCTATTGTTCTGCTATCGATGGGCTGATCGCAGTCCGTTCCAGCGTGGTCGTGGGGACAGGCAGAGCCCACTCCGTACGTAATGATGCCGTTGCTTATCGATCGACAGCGCATTTATAAGATCGCCTTGCAGGAACCAGTGGAGCTGGACCAGCCTCGCAAACGTCGTATGGGTCGAGCAACCAGTTGGTGTGAGTGATCTCCTCCTACCTCCAGGAGGACTTCACTCATCGTCCTTTTAGACCGGATTCTCACAGGGCGTACCTGATATCACCAATGACGATGAGCTTGCTGCTCAAGTCATGGGCTTCCTCGAGCAGTTCCTCGATGTCTTCGAGGAGCTGAAGGGAAGCAACTTCTGGGTTAGTGGAGAGAGTGTAAGTCAATCTGCGACATTTCTCCAATCCCTCGTTTTTGACTGTGGTGTCGCCATTCTTTTAGTATGCAGGAATGTGTAAGTTTTAGCCCGGCCCGATCCAAGAAAGCGAAGCTCACATCAGATCAAGATGTGCCTTATATTGCCAACTGGATCTACGAGCACCCCGGTCTCGAGGTCGACCTGAAGGGTATCTGGATCGCCGATCCAACGTTGACATGGGGTCTCGTGCAGCAAGAGATCCCTGCCTTGCGCTTCGCCCAGGCTCACAGGGATCTATTCCCTTTCAACGACACCTTTTACGCCCAGCTGCAAAACATCTCCGATACTTGCGGCTACACTGATTACTTGGACTCAGTCACGTATCCACCGACTGGACAGCTCCCGCTGCCCGTGGGCGCGACGTTCAATAATGTGACCAGAGCAGTGGGTGTCAGTGCATCCTGCAGAATGCACAGTCCGATCCAGAACGAGGTGTCAATGTCAGTGTCTTGATTGACGAGACATGCTTGGGGGATCTAACGAGTGCCATCCGTGCAGCTTGAATCCCGCCTTCGATGTCTATCGCGTGTCTGACACCTGGCCGACTTTATGTAAGGGCCTGTAAAGCTCTCCCATTACTCTTCTGACACCTGTGCAGGGAGCGTCATCGGTTTCCCTGAGTCGACACAAGAATTCATCTACTTCAATAGGTGTGTATATACATTTTTCATTGCGGTGTTCCGCTCTGATCTTTGCTTACTTCCAGAACCGATGTAAGCACATGGACGCTACTGGCAGCCTGCGAGACTAAATAGAGTTCTAGGTGCAAGATGCTATTCACGCTCCTCATATCGCTTGGGAAACCTGTTCTTCGGGCTCTGTCTACTCGAATGGAACGGCCGGTTTCCCCGGTCGCGACCAAAGCATCCCTTCGACACTCAGCGTCCTGCCGAATGTCATAGAGAAAAGTGTGCGCACTGTCATTGTGCACGGTCTCGCCGTAAGTGTCCCTCGTATTTCGCCATTTTCGGGCCGCTTATCGTTCGCCACAGGATTTTATCCTCGTTTCCGAAGGAACGCGCATTGCTATCCAGTACGTGCGCCTGATTTGGACTACGTACACAAATGGGTCTAATCCATTCCAGGAACATGACTTGGAACGGCCTGCAAGGCTT
This sequence comes from Phlebia brevispora, assembly GCA_027627325.1. Lineage (NCBI taxonomy): Eukaryota > Fungi > Basidiomycota > Agaricomycetes > Polyporales > Meruliaceae > Phlebicolorata > Phlebicolorata brevispora. The sequence goes on from JANHOG010000531.1 coordinate 7,739, forward strand.
CCAGACCCCAATCGAACCGGACAGCTTCGAGGTTGACAACATGGGTACATTCGGTGTGATGCACCAGGAGCGTGGTCTTACGTGTAAGTCTGCTGTAACTTACGTCTCCAGCATGATGCTAAGATCATTGTAGACGTTGAGTTCTCGTTCAGTGGTCATATGACACCTCGTAAGTTGCAGCACTGCAACTCCAGAGTTCTTAGTTCTAACAGTAGTCCTTAGAATTTGTGCCCTGGGCTGCCTTCCAAACGATCGCCTTCTTGCTAGGCAAACGTCCCTCCCCGTCTACTACCTGAATACGTCTTCAGGACACTCTGCAGGACTCAAGAGCGTAGTTGAGGGAAATTAAAGCTTAGTTTGTACAGGCCGCAGCGACCCAATGTATCTCGTAAAATTAAAACGCTGTACTTGTAGATCGAATGTTGTTGCCCGTCCTCGCGCCTTGGATTCCCTCCTGCGTCGTAACCCGCGTAAGCGCCGGAAGGCGGCCGCACCACATCAGTCATCATCGCTGACACGAAATGTCCCAAAACTGGTAGTTTCATAGACGCCCACTTCTTACTCCAAGGTGGCCGACTCGGACAGATTCTACACATCCTCTGTTTCCATGAACATAAAATGCCCAAGGTACATGCTAATGTATGTGTTGTTCAAGCGAAATATTTCCAGATTTACTGGAAATTTCGTGATCCATCGCGAGCAGGAATGAGAGCAGAGAACGGGTGATTACCTCCGGAAGGTGACTAAACGGCGCGTCGCCGTGGAACTTGCCAACAACATGGTTTCTCGAGGACGCGCCGAGATGCACACGACCCGGACTCAGGCCTGTATATATTATAGGACGCAATGCATGTACAGGCCGACATACGCTGTTACCTCTCAAAACCTTTTTCATGGCTGAAAAAAGCGACAGCCAGCTCCCATCCTCGGATGCATCGTCGGAAAATGCTAGCTTCAAGAACCTAGAACCGCGCAATATTAATTCCAGCACGAGCTCGCTAGAAGAGAGGACGGTGAATGAGGTGGTTCCGGAGACCGTAACACCCAAGACGGAGGAGGCTTCGCACCCCGCATCCGACGACGATGTTCTCATCGTCGACTGGGACGGGCCTGACGATCCCGCCAATCCCAAAAAGTGTGTCAGTCATTCTTTCAAAATAGCCTCGGTCTTGAGCTTACTCTTTACAGCTGGCCAGAAAGTCGGAAGTGGGCAGCGGCTCTAGCAGTCTCGTCGTTCACATTCATCTCACCGGTGTCTTCATCCATGGTCGCACCTGCGTCGCTCCAGATCGCGCAAGAACTACACATCACGGAGAGTATCGAGATCTCCATGACAATATCCGTCTTTGTGCTCGCCTACGGTAAGTCGACTGCTTTTCTGACGCACAAGACTCCGGCTTGCTAACTTGCTCTAACAGCTGTCGGTCCTTTATTTTTGGGTCCTCTGAGCGAGGTGTATGGCCGATCGCGCGTTCTTCAAATTGCAAACCTGTTCTTCTTGGGTAAGTGTCGTGTAGGCATGTCGGTATGGACGTAAACTGACCCACTATCGATCAGTATGGAACCTAGTCTGCGGTTTCGCTCAAACAAAAGGCCAGCTGATCGCCTTCCGTTTCCTTGCCGGCTTGGGTGGTAGTGCACCACTCTCGGTTGGTGGTGGGGTCCTAAGTGATATGTGGAATGCCGAGAAGCGTGGCAGGGCCGTTGGCATTTACTCGCTCGCGCCGCTGTTAGGACCAGTCATAGGTCCAATAGCGGGAGCTTGGATAGCGCAAAGGTCTACCTGGCGCTGGGTCTTCAGATCTACCACTATTGCCGATGCTATCGTACAACTCGGTGGGCTTTATTTCTTGCAAGAAAGTAAGTTACAATTGTGTACACGCCAGAATCAACGTGCTGATGATTACGCGCTTGAATTCTAGCGTACGCACCTGTTCTGCTGGACCGTAAGGCGAAGAAGATCCGCAAAAATATGGACGCAGAGAAAGGCCAGCCACGGATAGTGCGCACGAAGTTCCAGACTGAGGAGCGGAAGTAGGTCATCTGCGCCGTTATTACTTCGCACTGGCTGACGATCAATTCTAGGCTTAAGCATCTAATTGCCAGAGCACTGGTTAGGCCGTTTGTGTTATTCGCTCAGGAGCCCATCCTGCAACTTTTCGGCATATATCTCGCCTTCGTGTACGGGACCGTATATCGTAAGCTCGCTAGATATTATCATCTCCATCGCCATCGCTGACTCGACCCAAGTGGTTTTGACTACGCTCCCGCTGATTTATACCGAACTCTATCACGAGGAGATTGGAATTGTTGGTCTGCATTATATCGCTCTGGTATGGATTTACTTGCACTCGAGTTGGGCCAAATCCCTCATTCTTTACCAGGGCCTCGGTTTGAGTGCAGCCGCCCAGATCAACTCAAGATCGCTGGACTACACCTACAAGCGCCTGAAAGAAAAGAACAACGGCATAGGGAAGCCGGAGTTTCGTCTATGTAAGTGTCTAACCTAGGCATGCTACAGATTTCTTGACGCTGACATCGTTTCTAGTGCCAATCATCCCCGGTGCCTGCTTGCTGCCTATCGGTCTCCTTGTTACGGGTTGGAGTGCCCAGGAGCACGTCTTCTGGATTGTACCAGATATTGTAAGTATATCGCTTTTCGTGCCGTGCAGATCCTTGTCTGACTCCAGATTGCAGGGATTCTTCTTGATCGGCTTCGGAACTTCGTCTACGTTCCAGGGCCTGCAGGCCTATGTTATAGACTCCTTTACCCGTTACGCCGCTTCTGGTAAGTTCCACATATACATCGACCAACCACCTCGCATTGACCACTGTATCCTCCAGCCCTTGCCTGTGTTTCGTGCTTCAGGTCTCTAGCTGGCTTCGGGTTCCCTCTCTTTGCGCCTTATATGTACAACGCACTTGGCTACGGGAAGGGAGACACGATTCTTGCGGCATTCGTTCTTGGGATCGGCATACCCGCGTACGTATCACTTATTAGCTGTCTGAACAGCGCTTACTCACGCTTGGAAACGGCAGGCTTGTATGCTTCTATCTTTTTGGCGAGAAGATCCGTGGCTTTAGCAAACGTGCAAATCACTCGCATCTCAACCCACCACCAGCAAACCCTCAACAGCAGTCATAAACAGGACTTGTTAGACGGCTGGCAGACTTACACATGTATCCTGTATACCCGGTAGTTACATATCCGTACGATACTGTATACCTCATAGTTTCTTGCTACCCCTCATTCTTCGTCTCATCATTCGCATCTTCACGACTCTAGACACGTCAGACAGACCATATTTTTGCATGACCATGTATTCTACTAATTACATTGCCTACTCTTACGAAGATATCGTCCAAGAGTGCACCAAAGAAAACCATCTTAATGCATGACATTACACGTGGGAGATAGGATCACATAGATATCCGTTTACTGATACATGCGTAAGCTGACGACGATGCGAGGTAGCATGGTGCAGAGGGTCACGAGAGAAACGTGCAGCCGCAGAGACGTGCAATCAACAAAGAACGCAAGATAACAAATATTTGACCAAGAAAAGACAAAACGCGAAAACGGAGATGAACGACGACATGAGGGACGACACACGAGAAAGAATCCATATGCCACTATATCATCTATTCTGTGTTGATGGCTGTTGCGATGGTATTGATGAGGATGAGGGCCCTGTTGCGGCAGACGCATGATTGGCTAGTTGTTGTTGCCGCTGCCATATGAGCTCAGCCCACAAAGGATTAGGGGGTATACGGCCCACGAGAGCACGAAGTACTTCCAGCCTAAGAGCAAATGAGCTGCCATTGAAACAAGAAGAGTGCAAAGAACTCACCACTTCGCTTTCTCCTCGTCGGTGTCTGCGAAGAAAGTAATCTCCTGATTATGAGGGAATAGTAAACGGAAGGACCGTTCTACGCCGTACGGTCCGTCGAATTCGAAATAACGGCTACTGCGACCAGACTGTCCAGAGGCAGGACTCATAATCTCCTCGCGTGCCTCTTGGTCGTCCTCGACGCCGATAGCCTTCTTAAGATCGATCGTTGCGGTGGCCTTCTTAGTTACGTCATTGAACGAAACCAAGTTAGAGCCTATGACACGGAGGTGTCGTCGTCGCCATGACTGGGGATATAGGTGAACAAGAGTATCAAAGCAGTAACAGGAATGCACGACTCACCAGACAGTCACCGCCGTTCTGTGTAAGCGTGCCTTCAAAGTACGTGACTTTATGCCAGGCCACATGTCTCAGACCCCGATGACACTCTTCCAGACTCTGTGGTAGCTGATCAGAGGGGATGCCCGGTAGTGGCGGCAATCGGAAGATCTGCAAGACAATCTCTCCTATCTGAAGAGTTTTTGGTGGTCCGCTTGCTTCAGACTTCTGGCCGATCAAAGGGTAGCTCGTCTCGAACAGACGGGTATCGCAGCGCTTAGCGATGTCCTTGAATGCGATGAAGGCTCGACCTAGGGTGCCATCGGGCTTTAAATAGCGGGCAAGATTTTCTTGCAAGCGATGTATTGGTGGGGGAGGGGGAGGGGGAGTCGGCGACACCTTCGAAGACCTCTTAGGCGTTCCGCCCAAGAAAAAACTCCGTACTCCGCCTTTCGATGCTGGCGGCGGTGCAACAGGCTGGGGGAGGAGGTGGAGGAGGGGGAGTGTTTGCCTTGAACTGGGCAACGATGTGCGGATCGCGTCTGACCTTGATTGCTAGCGTGAACTCCAGTTTGCTATGTTCGATCCTAAAAGACGGATCAGCCATCAGGGGTCGGTCGAGATAAAATGGAAGACATACAGTTCGAACTCCTGATCAATTCGGCACTCCCTAGCCAAACGATATTCCGGTGTGGTGACGAAATGGATACCATTGTTCAGGGTACACGTGGCGGCAGTCGGCTGCTGTGGGATCGGCACGCTCATGTTCTTCAGGCCGAGGACTACCATGATGTCAGAATACGCCATCAAACACTCGAGGCAATAGGCACCAACCTTTGACAAAGACCTTAGCATAACCTTTACCAGAGTTTTCCTGAGCCTGGAGCTCCTTGATCTGTTTCGCATATTCATTCTGATGGTATGGAGAGTCAGCGTAATTTGTTCACGAATGAGACATAAGCATACCATATCCGAGGGGCGTTTCACCGCTCTCCACGCCTTGCTACTATCGCCAGCTCCCGCACCCTCTATCCACGATGAAGACTCCGCGTCTGCAGACGCGTATATTGTCTCGCTGCGCTCCCTTACATGGTATTTCTGTTTACGCGACTCACGTGAGTACCCTGATTTCTTAGAGAATGTTGAAAGTCACGAACCTTGCCAGGACCCCGTAACCGCTGTAATTCGCGGTCTATACTATCCGTAAGCGGATCCTCCTCATCTTCGAGCGGAACCAAATCCAACAGCGTCCCACCACTCAAGTTGTCGCGTCTCCTCTCCGCTGCAGTCCGTCTATGTACCATGACGTCTGCGTCCCCAGTGCTCTTGCTTCGTCTACGACTGGGTCTGCCCAGATCGGTACGGAGCCCACGCTCGTCGCCAGACTCGTCAGTGCCATCCTCTTCCATCGCTTCGCGTCGTCTGGCTTCGCGTTTCTTCGCCTTGATCAGTTCCTCGCGCTTTCGGATCGCGTCACGTGTACTAGGGGTGCGCGCAAGACTAGAAGTGCGCGCGAGAAGGGAAGAAGTCGGCACGGCGAGGGTCGGACTTGTGAAGCTCGCGTGCAAGATGGTGGACACGTCTTTGGGTGCAGGAGGGATATCGACGCGTAGTCCAGGCTTCGGTGCGTCGTCGACATCCATCCTGTTTGTGTCGTCGTCGTCCGCTGATGGCTCGTGGCCATCCCCTGACTCGTGTTCGGAGGTAGGCGCGCCGAACTGACGCGCCTTGACACCCTCCGCGACCGCCTCGACCTTAGGCCAACCACACTCTTACCATCTGGACCCAACTGCGCCTCACCTGCGACGTCGGCCATCAGCCTATCCAACGCGCTCTTCATGTCGCCAAGCTGCACCCCCTTATTCTTGCTCGTCGTACCCCTCCGTCAAGGGACGTCCCCGCGTCGGAACCACTGATGATAGCAGTGGTGTCACCGTCTGTATCGGCTGTGGCATAGGCGTTGATCAGGTCTGCACCTGTGAACGGGCTAGAAATGGCGGTTTCCGTCGCGTCCTGGTAGCTGGCCGCGCGAGTAGGTAAAGCTGGTCGCGGGGGGTCAATAGGCTGAGGCGCAGCATCGATAGACATGACCCCGTCGTATGTGGGATTCAGTCGGTTTAACGGCGGCGGAGGAACGCGTGGGGATTCTGTTTGGGCCAGCCACGCTGCTTGTCCCACCATCAAGGGATGTGCGTGAAGAGCCTGCATCCGTGGCCACGCGTCGACTAGAAGCCTCGGCGTCTTTATCCTTCTCCTTGCCCAACTCCTTCGCCTCTTCCGCAAGATACGAGTTCCTGATACTGTCGAAGCTGCCGCTGCGTTTCTTCGCCAACCTGCGCTGCACCTCCTCACGGCTGATACGTGGACTGTGTGGACTCCCAGGGGACCCACTTCCAGGCATTGGTGAACCTCCGCGGCTTGGCATAGGTGAAGGAGAGCCAGAGCGTGGTGGCATGGGAGACGTGCCACGACTGCCAGGAGGCAAAGGAGACGCGCCACGACTTCCTGGCGGTAACGGAGACGCGCCTCGGCTTCCACTAGGTGAGCCACTAAGAATCCCAAGGCTCGGCGGCGGCATGCCATCATAATTTACAGGAGTCGATGATCGCGCATCTGCGAAAAGGCTATCTCTGCTGAGATTAGAATGATTGGCAAACGGTCTCGCAACAGGCTCAGCGAGGAAGAAAGGGTCAGCCCCAGTCGTAGTGGTGTTATAAACTCCTGTGAGCAAGCAGGGTCAGCAAGAGGTAAATCGAAACAAAGGCATTCCCAAAAATAAGCGAAGGGGCAAGTCGATCACTCACCAGGCGTATACTGGAACTTCGGAACAAGCCCTTCCATATTCAATCCGTCGCGTTCGCGATCCTGAGAATCGCGTCTGGTTTTCGCAGGACTAGGGCTCGGCGGCAGCATGCTTACATCCGCGTCCACCTCCTTCTCCTTCTCGAAAT
>JANHOG010000532.1:0-14805 GCA_027627325.1 Phlebia brevispora
CTATTAGAAGGAAGAGGCGGACTGGGAGACGGCACACAGCGGAGTTTGTCAGATAGTTTGTGGGATGTGGTGATCTATGCGGTAGGCGGATGCCCAGGTGCTATTGTGAGTCGTCTGTCACCTCCGTCGCACCGCGCGAAACTGACGATCTATAGCTGGGCGCATACCTCGTCGACTCATCGATGGGTCGGAGGTGGTCTTTGGCAGCTAGTACCTTTATCACCGCGCTTTTCTGCGCTATATTCGTTATCGCCCAGAAATCATGGGCTGTCCGGGCCAGTACCGTAGGGGTCAGCCTGAGTGCTACTGTGAGTCAATTGAGATTGTAAAAGTAACGGATCCCTTACTGAGCGCTCACGTCTCTAGACCATGTGGGCCGTACTATACGGGTGAGTTCGAAGGCTCCCAGCAGCGATCTTAGCCTTACGTGAATTGACGTGTCGATGCAGATGGACACCGGAGATATTCGGGACGAGAGGTACGCTCTTACAGCTCACTGGTGGGCTATACTCACACAGACTGAACAGTCCGCGGTACGGCGTGCGGGATTGCTTCGGCGCTGTCGCGAATGTAAGTAGACGTGTTGCTACCACACAGCATGACGTACTCATAATGTCATTGGTCCAGAGGCGGGATGATTGCGCCGATGCTGGGAGGCTCGCTACTTATGATCGACAGCGCGTTTCCGGTGTTTGCCAGCATGGGAATTTTTTTTCGTTGCCGGGATTTGCGTGCTGTTACTGAGAGAAAATGCTGGAGAGCGGGGCGCACACCGCATCGTAATACATTAACACGGAACATACCTGCAGTCATGGTATGTATTGTGGGTTACGGCAATAGAGATGACATAGATACTGTGTGACCTCAGATGTCATCGCCCAGATCCAATCCCGTTTCGCAAGCTGTAGATTTGCAGAAATACCGAATCGGACTCAGATCGGTGGCTTTACTATTCCAGGGCTTAGCTTGTAGTACACGATGTTGGAGTCGTCTGAGTTAATGGCGAGGTAGACGTGGGGTGGCTTGCCCAGATCCTCAAACGCCTGATGAAACCTGATCCAATAACATGAGCAAAAACAGTGCTGAATTGCTGAGTTGTCATACCATGATATCGATAGTGATTCGGAAAGAGAACATGGAACAACGTAGAGCAGGTCGTTCTTGAATGGTGGCGCGATCAGTGAGATCGCATGGAGCGAGATTCAGATAGCATCGCCTACTGTTTTAGGTCGTCGGCCACGAAAAGATCCCCTTGAGCACGAAGGAAGGTCGAGAACCTCAAGGTCTTCCCATTGTTGTGCTGTACATCGTTAACGTCCCTGATGATGATCAGCAACGGAACACAGATCTCACCGAGAGCGAGGTCGTTGTAGGTTTGGAACAGAGACCCTGCTGTCCGCGGGTACTTGGAGATCAATTCTGATAATTTAGGGTACTACTGAAGTGAGACGACCTTCAGCACGCATAACTTGGCGGTGTACGTACTGAGGGATGGTCCTCCATTTTTCGATTACTTCCGTGAAAATAATTGTCAAGGCCTATATCGCGGTGTACGTTAACACCTAGCAAATACTTACATTATATTGATGATATCTGTAGCATGTGCTTGCTCGATGGTGAGACGATGTTGCGGACTCGACCCTAGCGGTTCGACTCAGTGCAGGTCCGGGACAGACAATCGCAGGGGGGATCAGACGCCACATTGCACGTGTCGAACGCGTGGGAACACAGTTAGCGCTCATGAACGTGTTGATCGTGCAGCCCGCCACGAGTCTATGCAGTGCTTGTCGCACATACCTTGTCTTGAAATGGTTCTCAGACTCCAGTCTTCTGTATACTTCTGCTATAACTCTATCTACGTACGTCAAACCTACTATTCAAGGTCGCCAAGGCATTCCCGTTGGGGGAGTACTGATGGTCTGGGGTCCGTATGCTGCTGGCGTGGCGAGTGGCTCAGGCTACAGCGTCGTGAATATTCACAGGAAGATATGAATCAGTCTGTCGCTTGAACAGATTCAGCTAATTTTTACGGGTGCAAAGGCAGATGAGCACGATAGCGGCTACTCGTGTAGTTCGTAATCGGCGTGCCCAGAGCACATTTCCCTAGCTCTTAGGTAAAGGCTCTGCCGACCGCCCTTCATAATGCGTGGTATGTCTGTCTAGCCCACTCGTGATCATCCGTAATTTTAATGCTGAAGGTCTTCTTTGGAAAGGGCGAAAGCTTAAACACCCGTCTTTACTCCAAGTTTCTCATCATAAAAGGGTCTGCTTCGGATTATTGTGCGCAAGATCGGGCCCGTATCACAGCACGCGTGCTCTCCGCCTATCTTTCGCTTCTCGTGACCTTCTTGGTCTGCATGATAAACATTCCGCCTGACCAGCCCTGTGCCGTATGTCGTTCAATATCTGAGAGCTATGTTTCAACTGAAACGGAAGGCTGGATCGTCATCTCGTAAGGTTGCAAGGTGAGTTTCTTACCTGGGACATATCATTCACAGGGTTGGTCGTCAATACCTGTTCACATGGCTTCTCTAGAGTTTTCTTCCGCAGTGACAAAAGCACGAATGTTAAGATGTAGATATCACAGGCCTTGTACCCTCGGATCGTAATGAACTGCAGACGGGTGTACGTTGCTTACATGTCCGTCTTAGTGCGATGGAAGCCGCGGCCGGAAGGTTTACAGCTCAAAACACGAGTTCAGGGTGTTGTGAGGCGCGTATTACGATTACGACATAATTATCCTCATGTCTCTTATGATCGTGAGTGAAAAGCATTGCAATCGCATGTTGAGGGTCTCGACTCGCTGACGATTTATTTGTACAGTGTAGGTATGACCCACATGCGTTCTGCTATCTACTATGTAGGAAATGAGGTGATTGCAGGGTACACCTTTCAATCGCCTGATCTTCGGTTCTTAGTCTTGTATCGACAGCGCAAAATCTTGCATCCAATGCCATGAGCGTTTATCTGATGCAGCGTCGTCTGGATTTTCCATCAGGCTCTCTACACAACCGCGCGCGGTAGGCTTGAATCGCGTTGAACTCGGGACCAACCAGTATGAAGCTGAACTCTCTTTGTGGCACGATCACGGAAGCTTACACGTGGAGCGGAACCTTCGAAGCCGGAGGGATCTTGAATGTGAGTTTCTGGTTCACGGAAATGAAGAACGTCTCTTCTCAACCTTATCTGGACGCTTTCCCCAGACTTCCGTCCTTCTCCCTTCACGGTCTTCGTTCTTGCCATAGCCACAGCATAGAGGATGGTGCAAACAATCATTCAAACGTTCTGCGAAAACCGTCGTTTTTTCTCTCCCCACTCGGGTGAATTCTTATCTAGCGGAAGGGCCACAGCACACAACACGACTTTTACCGGTCTTTTAACTGCCTAATTCAACTTTGATCGGTGATTGAGACTCTCACCTTTATCGCGCTGTCAGAATACAACCATCTGGTCAGACGTGAAGCCACAGTCCATACTGTTGGTTCTTTTTGCCCGTACAAGTAAAGCGGTGCCTTTATATGCGTATTTGGGCAGCTCAGCCGCTATGCAACACTCAAACTCGCTCACAGCACGTTTTTCTCTACCATTACTTGCAGTATCGTTGTCACCTTTGTGCTACTGAGATCGCAGGCACATCGTAGAGTCGAAGATGCCCAGAATGTTCATTTGAGGTGATGTGCGACACAGTATTCCGTAAAGTTCTCTTCAATCGACATCCGTGCTGAACATTGCGCTCTTTCTCGCACGGAGATTGCACCCTGTTTCTGCCTACTCATTCTATTGGTACTTTGCGTTATGCTGATGCTCAAACCCTACCTTCCAGAGGCTAGAACCTGCGTCATGCCCTCGGACCCTCCGAACAGGAACCACAGAGGTTGTTCCTTCAACAACTGTGCGAGGATCTTCGCTGTTCTGAAACATAACGGTGCCTCTCTATCTCATTCACTGTCTCTATTACGGCTGGGTCCGAGTGCGGAAACACCCTAGAGACTGAAGAAGCGTCATACTGTAAGTTGACTTCACTTCTTGCCGGCCGGTGAGTGTCTGCTCTCCCTGGGCATATCCGTACTGCACCCGAAGCGGTCTGTCGGGATTTCTCGCAGCTGTCGGCCTTGATCGCGCTCGCGAAACATTTTCACGCTTCACAGGTTAGGCACAGACCCAAGCTAGACATGTTCGGCGGCCAAGTCAGCTTTTGAGCATCTCATCAGACGCTGGCGCTAACCTTTGGGCTCGAGACGCGTTCCGAGTGCAAGCATCGGCCCCTTACAGCTGCAAGCAACTCCAGGCAACCGGGCAGCGTATATCGATCACTGCAAGGGCGACATCAGAGATTCATAAAGACTGCAAATACGGAATCTGCGCGATGCAGATATCTTCATCGGCATCGATAACATCTGGTCTAGACAAATAACCCCCCTCTCTTCCTCGTAATAATATTTCTTGTGGTAAGGACAGATCTATACTCTCCCTAAATCACCGGGTGACGCCAGATCGGATCAAGATCCGTACTCCGCCCCGTACAAGTATAAGTGCCAGACGCAATAGCTCGTGCTCTCTACATCTCCTCTGATTATCGCCGTCTGCATCCTCTGCAACCATTAACTATGGTGAGCTCGCTTCAAGCATCGTCCTGCAGCTCCTGCTCATGTAGCTCTCGTAGGGTGTCACTATCGAGGTCCTCTCTCCCGGCGACGGCAAGACGTTCCCTAAGGCCGGAGGTACGCTTCCCCCGCAGACGTCTCTTCTTGATCTTCGTCTTCACGAATATGCAACCAGATCGCGTCACAATACATTACGTCGGCACGCTTCTGAACGGCAGCAAGTTCGACTCTAGTCGGGATCGGTCAGGATATCAGTCCCCCGCCATGCAGCTCGTGTACTGACTAGACCTGCAGTGGCTCGCCATTCGAGTGTGTGATCGGGAGGGGTCAGGTCGATTAGAGGTTGGGACGAGGGTACGCTGCTTGCATCTCACAGATTCTCGTGTCGGGACTGACTCTGTATCCAGGTGTCCCGCAGTTGTCGCTCGGCGAGAAGGCCATCCTCACCGCCACACCAGACTATGTGAGTTGCACGACACGATGACGGCGTACAAGCTCTAACGCAGTTGTGATAGGCATACGGTGCACGCGGGTTCCCGCCCGTCATTCCGCCAAATTCGACGCTCAAGTTCGAGGTTGAACTGCTGCAGATCAATTGAGTGGGTTCCCGTGCGCCGGCCAATTCTCGTGTACATACTTCGGATCGTGTGTTTTTTGTGGTGTACTATTCTGTATCATACGCGTCCCATCTACTGCAGCTGTACTGTGTATGTCTTGTGCGACGGTGAGTGAGCAACATTCGAGGGTCAGGGCCTCTCTGGGCTCTGAGGCGCACATCGCATCGATAGATAAGAGCAATCGATATGTTTCGAAGGGTGCATCATCCCCGATCACAGCGCTCCGTTCTTGGATCGCTTTGTGGACATGCCAAATCGGTCTCTTCCGCCCCAGCCTCCCCCTGAGTTCTTTCAAATGTCTTCACCACCATTCGCCGGATAAACTCCACACCAGTTTGGGAGGAGTTCGAGTGCACTCAATTAACCAGGAATCATACGCCTTAGCAAGTATTCTACTGTATTCGAGATGCTGGCTCAAAAACAAGTAAGCGAAATCTCTGTGAAATATCTGCTTGCCCTCGCGTACCACCATCGCGTGATCATATCTCTTCAGGAGATTCTGGGGTCGGTTCTACTCTGCGATACCATGAATGGCAGCCATAATCTGATTGCGACTATGTTCCTCGACTGTCTTGCAATCTGGGGTGAAGCTCGTCAAGTTGCAATTTTCTGCTCAAAGAATAACCTTCCGTATAAACGCGGCGCGGACTCGAGGCGTCGTGATAATTCATGTCTGCTCTCAACACCTGTGGTGGCTGTCTTAGGATGTGTGGTAACGCGTTGCACAGCTCTACGTCAGTGAGATTAATCTGGCCTTAATTAACACCACCATCATGTTTACGTCTGTGGACGGATGTACACTCTATACTTGCAGACCTAGTAATAGCCGTGATTTTGGTCTCGACTCGCTTCGAGTATCTGGCGCTCCGCGACGATCTTCGCTAGCTGAGCTTGTCCTTCGCGGCAGCGTGTGGCATCACCTCCTCACGTATCCTCCAATCTGCATCGATATCGCACTCTTTTGCTCCACTGTCCACCTCGGCTACTGGCTTCTTGGCCCCACGACTAACCTTTGATATTTCGGATGAATTCCGCGTAATGTCCGTTGACAAAATTGCCATGTCCTTCCGCTTGACATACGAAGTTCGTCGCAAGGTATTTTGTCGACGGCACGAATGGTCAGGGATTCGGCTTCTTCGTGCTTCTTATCGTTCCACGTGACCGTGCGTGAGATGCGACGATGAGACTGTAGACATAAAAGTAGCTAGGACTGCAGGCTTACTGTCGTCAGTTCATCTATAATTGAGTGACGCAGGAGACTAGAGCTCGTGGGGCCTTACGCAATGCACAGAATTACGTCGAGCGGTTGCACAGGCATATGTCTAGGCCTACGCACTCTTCCATACACCATGCAGGGTCATGTCTCATGACATACAAGGCTGTAAGAACTTACTATGACGGGATGGCCGGTTCCCAAGTGATTTCGCATCTTGGAAGGTAAGATACGCCGAAGCGCGAGGCACGGCAGGTTCTGCAAACCAAAGATTGTGCTTGTGGAGGCGATGCAAAGAGACAACTTCGTGGCGTAGCGCTCTGGGCTTATTCAAGTCCTTGGTGGTATTGTGGTGGCCCGACCACGCAAGTGTCCTCAATGACGGATAAAGCTACACTGTAGCCGCATGAAAATGAATTTACCTACGTACTGGGAATCCTTGGTGGTGGAAAGGAAGTAAGCTGATTCATTCGATATCCTCACCCTCTACAATTGTCTCTCCGTCCGCTGAAAACTTCACGTCGTGCTTATGTCCAGCGGACTTCCCAATATACTTGGTATGATCTACGAAAGATGGAAAGGGTCAGTGATTATCGATGGAACAAAGTGGGGTCTGAATACGGACGTCCGTACGCTGCCAGCTGACCCTGAGCGTTGTAGAAATCAATACGGGTGTATGCAAGTGATCTGCCTGAATAGAGATTCCGTATCGTTAACTGTAAAGGATGGGGCTGTGAGGATACTGAAACCGACCTATGCCAGTCACGATGGCCTTCGCCGTCAGCACATCACCAACTTTACCAGCGGGCTTGACGAATGAGGTTCCAATGTCGACAGATACGCCGGTCATGTATTGACCTTCTGTTGCCACGGCTAGAGAACCCAGCGTATCTGTGAGAGACAGGATCAAGCCTCCATGCGCAGTCTGGAGATACAATTCCGTTGTCAGCTACGACTAGGGTGCGGATACATCCGTGTCGGCCTCACCCCAACGCGGTTCACTGGGAAAAAGAGAGAGAACACCTCTATGTAATCACGATCTCCCATTCATTGAAAAGTGTTGCTCACGGTTGTATGGTTCAATCTGCAGAGATGCCTCGAGAAGGCCAGGTTTGGCATTGAGTATTTTCAGCTGTAGGGAAGCGGCAACAATACAATCGCAATTCCTGAGACTTCATCAAAATCCTTACATTTGGGAAACACCTATGGTCGTGTCCTGTATCGAGCAGTGTCATTCCTGGACTCAGGGCAATGCCGACCGACAAGCATCATTGCATACTTGCCTCCATTATCGATAAAGGACTTCCATACCTGCCAGTGAGTTTCAAGTTCTGATTAAGTGAATGAAACTCCAGCCAATACATCCGATGTACGTACCCGTCTCGTGAAGCGCAGACACGCAGCCATGGCTGGTGTGTGTCAGGAAGCAAAGACGTTGTCGGATGCATGCGCGTGTTTAATAAACAAAGGATGATGGCGCCCAATCGGCATTCGCCATCATTGATGGCGGGATTTATCCATATGAGGGCAGAATCTGCGCCTTATGAGGCGCTCGTATCAATTAGCAACGACAACATCCAGCACAATTCCAGTACAGCAAAGCACACCCTTGTTGATAATTCTATTGAATGCTAATTGTACATTTGGTGTGGCACGGAAAACGCGCTGAAAGTACATTTTTACGGCAGTCTAACTGAACTTTTTTTTCGCGCCAGGCAACCCGGATCCCTTCATCCAATGACCTTACCGTCAACGATGTGAGCGGTCCCGAAGATACGAATAGCCTCCTTGGCTGCCTTTATGCCGCTAGCCATCATGGCGCCGAACGTGGGACCCATGCGGTTTGAGCCATCGTGCTCGGAAAGTTCCATACCTGCAACACAGTAGTATCAACGTGAGATTCGGGGCGCTCACAGAGCAAGAACATTCTCACCTGTCATGATAAGGCCCGGAGCAACCTCCCGCGTCCCGTTGACAATAGCAGGCTCGGCGCGGTTCATGTCCAAACCCTTCATGTTACCAAGCTCCTTCAGCAGGCCAGCGCTGACGAGCCTCTTCGCAGAGAAGGCACCCATGGGACCATCGTGACCTTGGAGCATGTGAGTGGCTGATTTTCTCAAGCTCATGGGAAGCTCGCTCACCAGTAGCAGTAATAACGACCGGCGCAGTGATCACATTCGGGTCCATGCAAGATTGCGTGTCGTGGTTAAGGGACACGAGCGTCCAGTTCGTGACCACACCCGCGACGCGCTGGCGGCCCTGGTAATCCTCGCGAATGATAAGATCCTCGACGGCCGTGGCGTTCATCATTACGACGTTCGGCATGGCCAGAACTTTGGAAAGAACAGTGGACGTGAACAGCGCAGCATGCTTCACGACTACGAAGGCGCCTTCGTCCTCGAAAGGCACGCCGAGTTCGATCAAGAACCGATCGGCTGGCTTGCGAACGACCTGGGAAGACGCGCAAGCGTTCGAATATAGTTCGTCGTAGAAAGCTTATATGGTACACGTACCATGGGTGTCATGAGCTGCCCGCCCAACCATGCACCACCGCCCGGAGCAACGTTGGCCTCCAAGATAGTAATCTTCAAGTCGGGACGCGTCTTAGCAAGGTGGTACGCGCAGGACAGGCCCGCGCTCCCAGCGCCGATAATGACAACGTCCGAGACTGCACGCTCGTACATCATGGCGAAGTACCTTTACGAGAGTTTCAGACGCGTTGTGCTTCGCTATTGACTCTGGTGGGAACGTACCTCTTGATCATGGCGCGAGAGACCTGAGCCTCCTCGATGGGAGCAAATTTGTAATCTCCATCGTAGTTCTCGGAGACATCGTAGTGTGTCCCATTGCTCTGAAGGTCCTTCTTGAGCGTGAGAATGGGGGATTCCTGGAACTCAGGAGTGATAGCGACGGGAGGAGCCATGGTGATGCGATGTAGATAGTGTGAGGAAGTCAATCCTTGCTTTACGATTAGATTTCCAGAGCTCTTTTATATCTTGGCCAAGGCATCGTGTCATACCCTCACACGGAACACCGTAAATCACCCTCCCCTGTCGGAGTCATTGTCATTTGCCCATGAAACATAGAAGCTCAGCGAGAGGGGCTCGCTATCTTCTTCTGCAGCCTTTCCATGTCCATAGATAGGAAACGTGCGCGAAGACGCGTAGTCTGACTTGAAAAAAGCGGATACTGAGGGGCCTTCTGACGGGACAAGAAGATCTTCATCAGGACCGAGAAGTTCAGTCGTGGGAGAAGGTCCTATCGCGTCGTACTAATCGCCCGTCGGGGCCGTTAACGCGTGCTCGTGGGGCGGCCTGGGACGAAGTGCATTGGTTACTTCGGATCGCATGCCAAGTGCAGGGTGCAGAAACCCTCGGAAAGAGTAGAAAGACGGGTCCTCACGCGTCCCATGCCTCCCCGTCGGACCGTGGTTATGCGGTACATTGGGGTTCTGTTGTGGGGTCTGCATTGATCTTGCAGTCCAGCCGGCGGTCTCGAAAGGTACCCTTGAGCTGAATGTCATCATCGACAAAAAAACGAGGATACGACAAGCGACAATACGCACATCATCTCAAGAACACGGAGCTCCTTCGCGGACCCGAACCTCTAGGCTTTGCAGCACCGAAGAACATTACATCTTGACCGCAGTCATATTTTTCGAGTCAACCCCCCCCAGCCTATCGCCTAGGGGCGCCTTTCGAAAGTTCTGCAGTGTACCCTCCTCCGGTCGTCAGACCACCTCAGCCCACCCTAGTGCTTAGCATGGACCTGAGTACATAGCGAGTACCTGAAACGATTGTTAGCTCCCAGCTTCAGCCGCCCGAATGGCATTGTTTAAGAGAAATGTCCGAGTCGCCAATATCAAGCATACCTTGCACAGTATTCGTGTTTCACCCTTCCGCACAAAGCATTCGTGGTGAGCAACCCTGGTAGGCCGACCGTGTGTTTCTGATCTGCCCAGCTCCCACACCAGCGGTGAGGGCAAACCTCGTGAACGTGCTTTGACTCGAACACGCAGCCACAAAAGTTCCCATCTTTCGCCTGCAGCGACCATCTCACGTCTTCACTTTGGCCCACCATGTCTATGCCACTTTTTAACTTCACACTGGGGGGCGACCCGTTAGATCTGGACAGAATCAGAGGAATCCTTACGCGACTGGAAGATACCATCATCTTTGCTCTGATAGAGCGTGCTCAGTTTGCTCACTGCCCGAGAGCGTACCAGCGCGGCGCGTTGAAGGAGTTGACGGACATTGGATTCCAAGGAAGCTGGCTGGAATGGTTCTTGAAGGAGACAGAAAGCTTTCAAGGTTCGTCTTCGGTGTTAAAATGATGAGGCGGTTGCAGTACATCTGACGATCATCGCTGTTGCAGCAAAAGCTAGACGATACACGAGGTGCGTAAAGTAAATCCTGCGAAGTCGTATATAATATCTGAACTACTCGACGTGCTATAGCCCTGATGAATACCCTTTCACTCCCATCTCTGAGTTGCCGCCTCCAATATTGAGGCCAGTATCTTACCCCCAGGTGTTGTACCCGAATAAGGTCAACGCCAATCCATCTATTCTTTCCTTCTATACGCGTTCTATCGTACCGCGGATCACGAGGCAAGCAACACTCGCTTTGGCTGCTCTCAAACGTGCCAACGGTATTACAGGCGATGAAGAGCACGAGGACGAAGCGAACTACGGCAGTGCAGCAACTCTCGACTTGGAGGTCCTACAAGCTGTAAGCAAGCGTGTACATTATGGTATGCTCTTCATCGACGTTCTTCTACCGCAAATCTTGCTGATGGTTCCATGTTCAGGCAAGTTCGTTGCCGAGTCCAAATTCGTCGATGATCCCGCGGCTTTTATACCGCACATCTTGAAGCCCAACCGTGCTGCACTGGAAGCACTTATAACTAAGCCTGAAGTAGAGCGCAAACTCTTGCAGAGGCTGAGAAAAAAGGCTCTTGTCTACGCTCAGGGCTTCGCGCCGGATGGTGAACCTCTAGGAGAAGCTGTCAAAATAGAAGTTGACGGAGTGGTAGAACTGTACGAGAGCTTCATCATCCCCCTGACCAGGGAGGTCGAGGTACGTTACGAGCCTACTACTGAGACCTCGTGCTGATCACTACACAGGTCGACTACCTTCTCGAACGTCTCAATGGCATGTCTGAAGGGCAGATAGATGTGTTATCAAAGAAGACGAAGCAGTAGATAGTGATGGTCGGCTAATGTTACGCAAGATAGGTACAGAAATGTATGTTAGTAGTTACATGAACAACACGTGAGAAGGGTATGAGAATAAGCAAGCAAAACAAAGCATAGGGCATAAGTATGAATAAGTCAAAATAGAACGCAGGTAATACAAAAAATAGAGCAAGAAGACAAACGAAAGCACTTCCCAGTAGGAACCGAAAACAAGTGGAAATGAAGTGTAGTCACTGGATCACAAACCAATTTCTGTAGCAACGATCAGACATGTCCATGAAGACAGCTGAGGAATGGGCGCACCTGCGAACATACGGCGAGTCTCGTCCTGGCTGATGTTACGGGTCGCACGTCGAGCAAGCAGCTTCTCGGTACGATAGCGCTCATACAGAACTTCTCTCGTACGAATTTTCAGCATCTGATGAAGCGGACATGAAGTCAGCAGGGCCTCCAAGATGCGCAGATCGGACCACCCACCTTCATATGAGTCGACAGAACAGCGGTGCGGAGGGTGGCGAAGTCACAGTGTTCCGGGGCCAATACGTCTATCGTGCCCCATCTGTATCTGCGTGTGAAAACGCCTCGCAGGTCTGCAGGGGGCCCGTCTGAGAAGGGCAGCTGCTTCGCATGAGTCGACACAGGCGACAGATGGTCGGACCCCGGTCCATGACTGTCATCCGTCGGTGACCCGGGAACCGCACCCGCATGTGTGTTGACGGAGCGATCATCCGACACAATCCGAGCCTGAGAGACCTGCGACACTTGTCTGAGCCTGCGGTGGGCTCTGTACTGGGGTGCGATGAGAGCGAAGGGGAGGAGGGCAGGCATGTCTGCCCTTGAGACTCTCTGCGCCGAGAACCGCACGCTCGCTACACTCTCGCTGTCTATGTTGTCAACGCTTGTCGGCTCGTCAGAGGGCTCTGTCAAGTCTAATCGAGAGCGAGATCGCGAGTTGTTACGGAATTTGAAGGGATTGCGGGACGGTCGTAGCTTGATGATACGACGGGACTGCCGTTCTTCGGGCTCAGGGTCGTCCTCCTGCCCATTGGTATGATGTCCGTTCCCGTTCCCGTTCGCCTCCTTCGTACCATTGTCGTTCGCAGATGACTCGGTTTGAGTAGGTGGCGGGTCAAACACCCCAAAGTCAAGGCCGGCGGCAGCGAGATTCTTGCGGATAACCGATTTGATAGTCGCAAGTGCTTCGTCGGTCAGGGAATCCGCACGAGCAATAATAGGCAGAACGTTCGTCTTCCTGGAGAGCCTTTGAATAACGGAAATGTCTACCGGAGACATCGTTAAATCATCGGAATGCTCGGTTGCGTCATCACCTGATTCTTGTGAGAGTGAATCCGCGGATACGGCAGAAACATCCGAAGGGCGACCAGAACTCGCGTTGTCGGTGCGTGGCTTAGACGGATAATCTGAGAGAGATCGCCGTTCTGCAGGAGTCGTGATGGATGATGGATCGATTGTGTATATACATCTTATTGCATCATTGGGGTCAGGAGGTCCATATGTTGTCGAAGAAGAGAGACTCACAAGTGCACATGCTGGTCGCCTTTGCTCTGGCGTATGACTTTGGATTCCTGCCGCATACATAGGTTAGTGTGCGAACAATTGGCATGCCGAGCGCCATGCCGGAGCTGAATCGACTTGCCTCGCTGAGGGTATCGGCAAACTGTGCGTCGAGATATCTTGTAATGGAAGACACCTGGCGTTCGAGAGTCAACTCGTGGCCCGGCTGGAAGTCTAGTCCCGCGGTGTCGATAACGGTCAAGGTGATGCGGTCGAACTTGGACTCGCAAATCTCTACAGCAACCGTCTGGATGTCCTCCGTTCGTTTCGGAGGGCCTCTCAGGAACCCGTACAACGCAGCCCGTTGCTCCTCAGAAGCAGTCGGGGAGATTTCTGCCGTCTCGAGGAGGAGCCGGAGGAGGGATGTTTTGCCGGTACCCTGTGCCCCCGCGACCTAAGATTACGCGCGAGACGCGTCGCGTTCATACTGTCGTTCGCGTATTCGACACATCTGTAGAACATACCATCAGGTTGAAAGTAACAGGATTCCGGTTCTTCTTCTGACTAGGCTTGCGTCGTGAGCTGTAGGTTGACCTGCGGTTGTCATAGGCGGATGGAGGAGGAGCTGTGTATAAGGCCGATATTGGACCACCCGGCTTTCCATTGGCAAGCTTCACTGCATGACGCAACGGATGAGGACTGGTAGCACGCTCAATCAAACTCTGAACGCACCTGGTTGCGACTGAACAGCCTGCAACTTGATGGCGGGCAACTCAGAGATGTTAATTAGGCTCTCCGGCCACTGTATGCCTTGGGTTGAGAGGTCTGGCAGAGATGGAGATGTGCGTATGCGAGCAGAGCGATTCTGTTCGGGCTGTTTCTTGCTCTTGCGGCGGAATGAGAACATGGCGACGGGTTTGAATGGAAGTGATCCAGAAGCACCAGGCTGATAGCAGGATAGAATTAAGAAAGAGAGACGCAAAGGAATGAACGCGACCGTGAGAGGTGCAGCGCAGGCCGTGCACAGCGGGACCTCCCAAAGCGACCCAGATGAGAGCAAGAGGTAGAAAAGGATGAGGAGTTATGTTCTGTCGAACAGAGCTGGTCGCCAGCGCTCGCTAACCGACTTCGCGGTCATGTGCACACTCTGATCAAAGTGTTTAATTGATGAGTTATTTGACTTGTGAATGCCAGTGAATGTCCAACAGTGGGCAGATCTACATTTGTGGTACTGGTTACGGTGTATATATACGGCTGGAAGTCTGGTCGTTTGGTGTGCGGCATGCGCATGCTAGCTATAGTACAACTTCCAATGCACAGTGACGCTATGATCAACAGTGATAGACCCTAAAACCCGAGAAGAGAAGAAGGGGAGAAAAACAACAGACTCGAAGGGGGGAAAATCAAACACACTGGGGTTAAGAATGCGTAAAGCAAGCGTGTGGGTTGTCTACAACATGTATACAAATCAGCTGAAGCACGTGGAGACAGAATGCACATCGAAGGCGGGAAGCAGGGAACGTCGCTGTAGGTGAAGCAATCGACCGTGACAGAAAGGCGGGGCGCGCACATATATCCTCAAGAGAGCTGCGAAACGGCCACGACGTTGGAACCAAAATCCTCCGTCACACGCATTTTCTTGTTCGGCTGTGCCGACTC